>CM062818.1:22724155-22949356 GCA_031772625.1 Pinus tabuliformis | reverse complement strand
TACAGTGGGAACAGGGGGATGTGACTCAAAATGGCTAGAGCACACCCCCAATTTTTTAGGGGACGGCAATAAGATATATATATATATATATTCAAAATTCACTAATAACATTTGTAGTTGTTTCAACCATGTAAGCATAACAACCTATATATAGTATTATGCACAACCCTTACACTAGCCAATTATGAAAAAACTAGAGCAATTTAAAAAAGGGTTGAGTGGCATTCCATTATTGGCCGTTAGACATGAGCTTTAGCTTTAGGAAACTACGTGTAACTATTTTCTATTATTTTCTGCTACACCTGAGCTTTAGCTTTATGAAAGTTATGTGTAACTATTTTCAATTTGCAATAAGGTACATGAAGGATCTAGCAGACGAGAACTGTCTTTATTGCAGTTTTTCTTCCTCGTATTTCTTGTTAATTACAATTATGTTAAACATAAAAAGCATTCTCTTCTCAATAAGTTTTGCAAACTTTTACAGTTGTGTTGAAAACCACTATAAAATACTCTAGCTCTGTAAAGAGATCAAATTCATATTTCAGATTAAGAAGGGGATTGAATAAGAATTTATTCAAACGTTCAGTACATAATCCAAGTCACTACTCTCTGATTATTTTCCCAGTGCTTGAGGGTGGGATGGTGGAAACATTGAACTTGAATGACACATGGAAACCCATGAATAATATGTAAAAGCTGAGATGATCCACAAAGTGAGAAAGAACAATAGCAATAACCACAAGGATTAGACTTTTCAAATATTGCATTTTTTGTTATCTTGACATGGAGGCTTTGTTTCTTATAAGTTTGCCACTGAAAATACAATATCTATATCACTAGAAACCAATGTTACATTTATCGTTACGGCAATTTATCATTGGGGGTCGAAATCTTAAATTATCAGCAATATCGGGGAAAATATCGGAAATTATCAGGAAACTTAAATAAATGCAAAAATAATCATTTTTTTCAATTTTTTAACTTCTAAAACAACATCAACATCAAACACATACATTGCTACATAAATATGAAAACAAAATTGATATATAAGATGTTTAAGATGTCAAGTAATGCATCAAATATCGATATTGAAATATGATATTTGTCCTGAATCATAAGATCTAATAGAATGATACAAAATCATGTCAACAAAAACAAATGTATCTCATGAAATGAATCATGGCAACGAAAACAACAGATTTCCCCTTGTTTGCTTGATGGAAAATGGTCACAACATCCTCAGCAATGTTATCAGAACTGGAACAAAAGATTGGATGACCAAAAAATACATAAATATTCAAATTTTGAAAAGAACATATAATTCACATGCATGCATACGAATCCAAACTATTAGACACAAATATGCAAAATTTCTCATGTATATAGCAAAGGCATATAACCAAAATATCATTGGGTGCAATCCAGCACTAAATCAAAATAGATCAATAAAGAGGCTCTAAATGACCTCTTAAATCCAAAGAAAATCACACTACAACAAATAGCTACATAACATCACAATCATTGCCTATATAAGGATCCTTGTCAAGATCACCCTCTAAGCATTAAAATAAGATAGAAAAATCTTAACATCCTAATCAAAGATTTTGCTTGAGTGAAGTGTACATTTTTACTAGGGTCATGAAGGAGGAGCTCAATAATCAATGCCACCAACATTGAGGTACATAGAGGGCTTGGTGATCTTGATTAAATGTTAGTTTAGTACACTCATACATTACATAATCCAGTAGAAATGCGACAATCCCGAAATCCTAAAAATTGTTAAGTCTGCTAGACTTAGAGTGGGATCTAAAATTCTACCTTCTCCATATGAAATCCAATGAGGTCAGAACCACTCTCAAACATCCCGAGTCAATTAATGGTAATGTTAAAAATTTAAGTAAAAGAATGAAAATCAAAGATAAAGGATCTTTCATTTTTATTTGTTACTTTAAGAATTTAACATTACCATTAACTACTAGGGCATGTGTCTCCTAAGATGAATCATGGAAAATGAAAACAATAGATTTCCCCTCATTAGCTTGATGGAAAGAGTCAAAGTTTCCTCACAGCTCAATCCCCTAACTCACTTTTAAAAAATTAGGGTTAAAAGTAAAAGAAAATTGGTAATAAGTTGAAATTGACAGAGACAGGGCAATAATTTCGATATTATCGTGATAAATTGAAATTATAGTGATAATTTCAAAAGGGAAATCATCACGATAATTACTACTGATATTATCGTCGAGGTTGGTTTTGGCAATATTATCCCGATAATTCTAATAATATCGCAATATGTGCAAGTCCATGGGGGGTAGCTTAATTGGTGATCACTATGCTTTGAAGTATTGTGTAAACTACGAGATTCAAAGTTTAAATCCCCAGTGGGTCAAGCCAACAAAAAAAATATCACAATAAGTGAAACTAAGCTAGAAACCCAAATTGAAACCCATCATACAAAACCCATGTTTTGAGATGAAATTTGTACAACACATCTAAATTCAGTGCAATAAAAAAATGGATGGGAAAAATGATCATAATGTTCAATCATCAATGTCCATGATTGTCAGAACTGCAGATATATGCTTGGATTATCCCTGAAATCTGCCCAAAACCTCAGTGAAATCTGCCAAAAACATCCTTGCAATCTATCTAGAGCATCCCTAAAATTGCCCAAAACGTCTTGAAGATGGCCAGCAAGTCTTCTTCTTTTCTTTTTTTCCCCATGCAACATAGATTTTGATGAATAGAAGTAGTAAATAACACCATAATACCTAAAGAAAATGTTGATTTTTTAGGATCTTCTAGTCTACTAATTACTTCCAATGATTTCTTAATTAATTATTCTCATGTCACATTCATCATTAAGCAATTACACATAGAAAATCTCAACTATAAAACAATAATGACAATAGAATCATGAAGAGACAGCTAAACACAAATTTTACCCTACGAAAACCCTAACTAGGGAAAAACCCAACAACCCTTTCTTAGAGAAATTGTCCAATTCAACAAGAGAAAAATTTGAGATTCGTAAGGCAACCTGGGAGCTCCTAGGGCTAAACAAAACCCTTCTCCCATGAACAACAGACACAAAGATTCCTTAGTTGCCATTTTCCTAAGCTTGTCTCATAAGCCTCGGACACCTCTCGGCCCTCCTCCTTTGTCTGCAGACCTTCCTTCTTTGTCTGCGGCCCTTCCTTCTCTCCTTGACCTCGGTCGTAAGGCATTTTCAGCCTTTTGCAACAAGCTAAAGTATTTCGTCCTATCTCCAGCAATATACCGAGGCTTCAACCCTCCTTCAAAAGACAAATAGAACTTCGACTTTCTTCTAGTCCAAACTCCAACAGATGGGTAACTTGATTTTCTTTTAGGGTAGAATACATCATAACATAAAACAATTCATTAACTCGTCCTTCTCCTAGTTGATTTGCGGCTCACTTGCTTTTTCTTCTTCATAAGAGATGATTTGAATTGGTGTGTGTAAATGAGGGAGACGAATTGGTATATATAGTGCTCTTATGGTGCCCAAGGGATGTTGAGAAATCTAGGGCATAGCAATTAGGTGATTTCTCTTCTATTGATAACTGCTTGTGAATGCTTTTTACTTCTTTGATTAGGATCTTCTTTCACTTGTGTTATTATAGTGTTATTCTTCATCAAACAACTACCAATGCATAAACCATAAACCTCTCCCACTTGAGAGGAAAACCAGAACAAATTCTTCTTCTTATAGAGACTCCAATCAATGAATACCAAGACCAAAACCCTTGACTTATTTGCCACTCCAACACCAAGACACAAAACTTCCTTGATGAGATCCTGAGTCAACTATAGTCAACCTTCTGCTCTTTCCTCCTTCTCGGCTTCTCTTCAACTTCGACTTCCTTCTGCTTCAAACCTGCAACTTTCTCGACCTCCTTGGAAACCCTAGTTGCAGCACATAAGAGAGATATATGGTGATTTAACCCCTCAATCTTCTTCGCTTGGACTGAATGGCCTTCTCCTCCAACTCGGCTTGATGAACTAACTTATATCCTTCTTGAATCGGCTTCTATCACAGCAAGACAGAATTCGTCCTTTTCTATAGTAATAACAGTCCTCTCCTTTGCACGTGTGAGAGGAGATCAACCCTAAAATAGTCCCAAAACACTCCCAAATACTTTGTTCTTATTCCTTCTCTCTTCGTTGATGATTAGGCTTCTTCTAAGTGACCGTCACACTCCTTATTTCAAACTTGACATTGACCAAAATTATGCTTCTGAAATGAGGCCGAGTTGCCTATTTATAGTAGTTTCCCAGTCAAATAGGTCGACTTGAGAGAGGGTGAGTCGACATGTCTATTTGATAGATATTATTATTCTTCTTGATTCCAACTTGTGGGAGGTGTCTTTGCTTGGTCTTGGAGGGCCTTCCTATACATTTAATGACTCATATAAAAATGTAGCATGCCCAAGAATGATTGACTAGATGACAAATCCTAAAGGTTCACAATGGGAACCATTACTAAAATAAAATTCCTTGATCATGAAACCCATGATTCAAGTACTTACAAAAATAATTTTATTTTCTTCTTTTCATCAATTGCATATGTCATTATGAAGACTGAACCTAGTTACATTTTGCAACACTCCCTCTTAACTAGGGAGGTATTCATAATGGTATTTGGTCAGTCTAAATCTGAAGAATTTCTCATAAGAAGAGTCGGATTGGTAACCCATCTGTTTAGCATCATATCAACTAGCATTGTCACATAGCAAGGCCTTGACTAACATCTCTATCTCTCCACGAGATCTTAGAACAATGTTGGTGAGACTAATGATGTATAGGCACCCTCATCATTGTCTCTCTCAGAACATAGCCCACCCGGGTTCTCAGGGTGTGTTCCACCAGGACTATTCTTATCTTGGATTCCCAGTCCTCAAAGAATATAAGTCTTGTACGACTACTCTTATCTTGCATTCCCTAACTCATCCTCAAAGAGCATCGGATGCTAGATGTTTACCCAATCCTCCATTCTTTCTTCCCAAGTGAAGACAAGAATGATGTGTCTATCTCCCTCTCTTAATTAGGGAGGAAATATCTATTCCAATGAAGGAACGTACTCATTCCTATAGGAAGGAATGTACCTAAGATCCCTCTTGGCTTAAGAATTATGCTTCCAAATTTCTTCTAAGTAAGAAACTTGTTTCTAGGCTCCCTCTCAGTTAGGGACCTATAGCAATTCCTCAGGTGGAGATGATGGGACAACCAACTGCTTGAAGAACTCCTCCTCACGATGTCATGAACATCTTTTTGTTATTCAGGAGTCTTCATGTTTGGGACTTCTTCATAGGGCACAGACCATCCATCACTTTTATCCATGAATTATTCATGTCATCATCCGAAAGTGATCCATTAGTTCATATACGGCCTTCCTTCATGTTATGTTGCCTTCTTCATGCCATGTTTCCTTAAGGATCTTTCATCCTACTACATGGGCATCGGTGGTGGAAGACATTCATGGATCTTCCCTCGGCAGTCCTGCATAAGCCCATCCAGATATTTGTTCAAAAATAAGAAATGAACACTTAAATCAAAATTACCTTTGTGATGGTCTTTCATCATGACATCTTCTAGTTTGCATCAGCATCCTGCATACATATCGACACATCTTCCAAAGATATATCTTGTCAAGCGTCTCTTTTTCAAACTCCATCAGAGTCTACATATCTTTCATGGAGATATCCTAGTCAAATCTTCTTGGTCTTTGGACATTGATTGCCTTTTCCATGGTCGCATATCCCACGATCTCTTCCTTCCTTCCTTCACACATTTCATTCCCAGGAACTTCCAATCAGAGTAGTTCAATTATAGTCAACCACCTCATATTACATATGAGGACATATTATGTTGATTTCATCTAGTGAATGTGTGACCCACACATTTCTGTATTCCTTCGAAAGACGAGATCCTTTCTTTTGATCATGCTCTCAAAATAGAGCATCAATCCATGTTATCTGCAATCATATGACATGACTCTACAATATTGAATGTAAGCATACATACCTCATTTTCCTTTATCCATACTTCCTTCAATAGCTTCCTTGATTGAAAAGAGCTTCAAACCCTTGATTTGCTTCACCTCTTATGTCATCATACCATCATCCCATGCATTCCACAAGTTTGGAATTCTTGATGAAACACTTGCTTCCCCTCTTGATCGATGAACCTTTCGATGAAGATTCCATCAAAGAATCTTGAGGATCTAGAGTATCCCCATCTAGCATATGTTTTCTTTTCACTGATGTATGATGATCTTTGACCTGGATGACCTTTTTCCTTTCCGTAAGTGCCACTTATGTTTCCAATGAGGTTCTCAAGAGTTATATCCTTCCATAGATGACTGCCATAGATTCCAATTTCAACCATCTTTCACGCTTCTCTATGATGATGTTACGAGCTCTTTCTTTCAATGCTTCTATGATGCCAGGATGCATCCCATCATTTTTCTTAGTGAACCATGACAGCCATATCTTACAACAGAAGACTTAGGAACTTGAAAAGAACTTAGGTGAGGAAGACTATCTCAATCATAATAGAGATCTCTTACCTCCTCATTCTTGGACTTCTTCTTTTCAACTTCCTCGACTTCTTCGGTGATCTGGGCTTCTTCTCTTCCTCTTTTGTTATTGTCCTTCTTGATCTTAGGACAATCTCTTTTGTAGTGCCCATATTCTTGACACCCATAACATTGAATCTTGGCCATGTCCCTTTTCTTTTTCCGAGAACTAGACTTTCCAAATTTTCCCTTTCTTCTTCTCAATGTAGCATAAGCTTGAAATTCATCCCATAGTTGCCTCAATTTTCAACACTCCCTCTCAGTTAGGGAGGAATTCCCAATGGAATCATAAGTCTCATCTTGAATGAACATGTCTTGATATAAAAGAAGCTCATCATTGGTTCATCATGTCTCATCTCGTCTTACCTCATATCATCTTGTCTCATAGAAGAAGAAGAATCCATAACAAACAGTAGGGGAGATCGATTTACAACAAGGATAAAGATCCTCCCAGCCCTACTGGTCTCCAAGTCAAGTTCCATGACCTTCATCTCAGCTAAACAGTAATGTCTCAATCTAAAGAAGAAGAGGAATGATCCACTTGGTCAAGTCCTGGGCCTGACAGTAGGGGGGAGATACCCAACTTGCCACAGGCGGCATGGATCACACACGTCGTACAATGAAAATAGGGGAGATACTCAACCTATCACAAAGCATAAGGATCACACACACCTATTGTCCATTTATCTTCTCACCTTGATCCTCAAGAATCAAGTGGTAGAACACCTGCATCCACTAACTTACAGGAGATACCCAACTTACCAGTGGTAAGGATCACACACACACTCAAGTCTCCTCACCCATTGGCCAAATGGGTGGCAATCCCAACAAGCCCAACTTGTGGGTAGGATGCATATTGGGGTACACTCTATCAAGTCCCAGACTTGATAGTAGGGGGAGATACCCAACTTGCCACAAGTGAGAACGATTACAAGCACCCTATTTTGACGATAGTGGAGATACGCAACCTACCACAAAGAGTAGGGATCACATACACCTCTATTGTCCAGTGTTCCCTCAACCCCAGGAGCTCCATGGCTCTACCCACCCCCCCCCCATAATTTTCCTAAGTTTAGACTTACAAACCCCATTAAAAATATTAATTATTTTAATAAAATACAATCCAAGTGGAATTGCACCAAACGATTTATGGGTTCTTTAGAACTCATGTGCCTTAGCCTCTCCACCAATTTTCATGGCTAGAGCACATATGATGCTACCAAAAACAAACACCCCTGATACATTCAACAATAGTGAATCTGAAATACACAATCGTATTGTGTTGTTTGCCCTCCAATCCAACTTCACCCAGTGTTCTGCTCACATGGTCCTTGTTTTAGTACCTGAATCTACCGGGATCCACTGATCTTTATCCACCAACAAATCCTCCATCTTGAACTTCCACAACTCAAAATTCTGACCATTAAATTTCTCGATCTTTATCTTTCCACTGCTCGCCATCTTCTTTCACCACAAAAATCGATCCCACAGATCTCCCACTGAACAGGGTCTACCACAGGCTCGAGCAAACCCCCTCAGCAGCAAAGGTGTCCCCTTGAAGCCGAAACAACTCTAATACCAAATGTAGGTTTTAACCTTGTATAGAAATTACCTCCAAGCAAATTCTTAAAACAGAAAAATATACAATGGCGAGAACATAAAACGAATACACAGAGATTTTCCCCCGGATCCCAAAATCGAGACTACCAGATTGATTTTTCATTATGTTCCTTTAAATGTTACAATACATATATATACATGCTGAAACATTCATAAACCCAATCCATTAACCTTGGGTTAGAACATAACCATAGTTCCCTTGACTGGATCTACAAAATACCCTAGGCAGAAAACCATCATGCCCAAAACCATGTGCAAAACCCATGCACAAAACCATGGGTAGGTACGCCCACCATCTTTGGGTTCGCCCACCATCCTTGGGTCCGCATATAGGAAAACAATATAACACACACCCAACAACCAATGAGATAATGTGAGCATCCATAGAATTATGTCAACAAACGATTCAAAAAATATGTGCCACAAAATAATGTCAACGAATCACAGAAAGGATGTGAGTTACAGGAGAATATAATCGAGCCTTAGAGAAATAGTGTGAGCCACTGTTGATCTAGTACGATCCTCCACAAAGAATGTGAACCACAAAAGATGTGAGCCTCAAAGATATTTGAGCTACCACAGAAGAACATAAGCCACCACAGAAGAATACGAGCCACAGAAATTCGAGCTCCAATGGAAGAGGATAGATGCTCTTTTATAGTTGTTTCTATAAGAAAAAAGTTGTGACCATTGGAGCAAGCCAACACGAAGAAGCCAACTTGTAGAAATAGGAGGGAAACTCTGAAATTTGAATTTGCTTACAAGAACATTAAATATATTTTCCACATTTCTTTAATGATTGTTTACCCAAGCAATTTGTCACATCAAGGAACACATTAATAATAATATTTTCTTTTAAAAAATATAAATTTTCTTGCGACAAGATGGGCTTCTCATGGGAAATTCATCCCATACTTGCCTCAATTTTCAACAATCCCTCTCAGTTAGGGAGGAATTCCCAATGGAATCATAAGTCTCATCTCGAATGAACATGTCTTGATATAAAAGAAGCTCATCATTGTTGCATCATGTCTCATCTCGTCTCACCTCATATCATCTTGTCTCATAGAAGAAGAAGAATCCATAAAAAACAGTAGGGGAGATCGATTTACAACAAGGATAAAGATCCTCCAAGCCCTACTGGTCTCCAAGTCAAGTTCCATGACCTTAATCTCAGCTAAACAGTAATGTCTCAATCTAAAGAAGAAGAGGAATGATCCACTTGGTCAAGTCCTGGGCCTGACAATAGGGGGGAGATACCCAACTTGCCACAGGCGCATGGATCACACACGTCGTACAATGAAAATAGGGGAGATACTCAACCTATCACAAAGCATAAGGATCACACACACCTATTGTCCATTGATCTTCCCACCTTGATCCTCAAGAATCAAGTGGTAGAACACCTGCATCCACTAACTTAGGGGAGATACCCAATTTACCAGTGGTAAGAATCACACACACACTCAAGTCTCCTCACCCATTGGCCAAATGGGTGGCAATCCCAACAAGCCCAACTTGTGGGTAGAATGCATATTGGGGTATACTCTATCAAGTCCCAGACTTGATAATAGGGGGAGATACCCAACTTGCCACAAGTGAGAAAGATTACAAGCACCCTATTTTGACGATAGGGGAGATACGCAACCTACCACAAAGAGTAGGGATCACATACACCTCTATTGTCCAGTGTTCCCTCAACCCCAGGAGCTCCATGGCTCTACCGCACCCCCCCCAAACGCCCAAAATAGTGGAATTCAAAAGACAAGGGGGAAGAGCATAGCTCACTGTTCTCGATCAGCGCGTGACCACTTCACGGAAGCATCACATCCATCAATCCAAGCTACTCTCTGAAAAATTTGAATGGCTTGGAGAGAATATTTGTAATATGCACATTTGTTAAAGCCTCACTTCTTCAATTCCACAACAAATCACTATAACAGTCTCACTGCTCCCTCTATGTTAGAGCCTTATTGTTCCCCATGTGTTGGAGCCTCACTGCTCCTCTCGGCAAATGAAAGCCATTGAGGATAGGCTGCAGAGCATGATTAAGACCATGGAGCTTGATTGCATACTAATTACAACAAATGAAAATTATGGAATCAGTACATGCTGACGAAATGAATGCCATAAGAATTGAACAGGTCACTCTTCAAAGTAAGCTACAAATGTTGGAAAAATCACAACTCTAGCCAACACTGAAGGATCCAGTACATGAACCTCCCAACCCGCCCAAACAACCTTCATCTTATTATGAAGAAGTCATTGATTCCATTGAGAAATGGTTAAACAAGGATGATCCAGGTAGGAAGGAAACTGAAGGAAATCAGATCAATGATTGCAACACCAATCCAGCGGCTTTGACAGAACAGGGTCACGAAAATAAGGAAGAGCAGGTCACAAAAATCAGTGGCATTCCAAATTTTCCAGATGAGCGTTATCCGAATCAGATAGAAAGTTGTATGTCGATCGCGTTAGCATCAACATCGCATCCTACCAAGAGCAAGCGTAAAAGGAAAAAGAGAAGAAGGAAGAAGTTTGATGCATCTGATACTCAGGACCAGCTCGATATTCGGATAAGACAGAGTCCTAGCATTGTCAGAGTTTTGCATAGCACATCCGAGAAGCAGCCCACAGACTTGCCAAAAAGTTGGTAGATGCTCAGTATGCACTATGTTGAGGGCATATGATGCCATGGGCATTGTTTTGTATAGTATCTCTAACCGTATTCACCTTTTTATTTCATGTTGTCAGATAGTTTATTTAATGCAGTTATATTACGTTTTTTATATTTCAGTTCATTAGACTAAATTTTCTATTCCAACGGTATTTTCAATATATGCATGATGATTTCGATGTTGAATGGATATCGATTTGATGGACTTATGTTTCCTTGGATGCAGGTTTTTGGGATTCTCATGTTACTTCTTGAAAGCAACGTGTCCCCATATGGAGCCAGATGTTGCACCGGATTTGTCAAAGTTCCAAGGAAGCTGAAGTACCAACTTTTTTCAACAAAGATCGGATCACATATCAGCAGTCCATGTGTCATGGTCATCCCATTCTGCAAGTTATATATTGTAAATGATCTTAGTAAAACCTTGAGTCTATGTAGCGACCTAGGTAAGCCTATAATTTAATGACAAATTCCATCCTAGGAGGTTTTTTAACCTCACTGATTACATGTGTTATTTGATACAGCTAATCAAAAGAGTTTTTTCCCTCCAACTGAAACCCCCAAAGCTAGGGTGAAATTTATTGTCAAATTATCAATGAGCCCCATTGTCGTAATCGATTCTGATGTAAAATTGGTTTGCGAATAATTTAAGCTAATTGGCTTAATTATTTTATTACAAATCATTTGGTTTACTAGATCATATTGTGTCGCAGATGGGTAATATGTCTTGAGGGTCTAAGACAAATGTGTATTCCCTATTTGAGTCTTGTAAAAGAAAAAATCATATGAATTAGAGGGTTGGAAAAATAATTAAATCCTATCATTTGTAAATTAATTAATTTTTCTATTAAAATAAAATTAAATCCTAAGCCAGAAAATTAATTAATTAGAGTCAAGTTAAAATGTCTTAGGAAAAAAAAAAATCCAAATGGAAAAATTCGTGGGTCTTAAAAAAGTCAATTTTTAAAGGTCCTCCACCAGGGGAATATTTTTTTTTCAAGAAAAATTGGACCCTTAGACCTTGGTGGTTAAACCAAAGTCAAATTTTTTAGGAAATTAGCTCTAAATAATTAATTTTGAGCTAATTAAAATGGAATTAAATGATAAATTCGAAAATTCCTCAAAAATAAAAAAATCAAGGGCCAAGATTAAAAGATCTTGAAGTGTTTATCAACGGCCAAGATTATTTTGACAAAGATCAAAGAAACTAGCCGTTATTTTTCCATTTGGAGAATTTATCTATAAATTGAACAGTCATTTGAGTCTCTAACATCTTGATCTCTGGCTAGAAAATTTCTGTTGAAGCAGCTTTGTAACTATTGTCCTGCTGGGAACTATTTTTTCAATCATAATAAAGACTTTGGGGTGCAATTCAAAGTGTTTTTGCTTATTGATTTGTGGTATGTGCTGACTACGGGCATCTCTATGTTGTGCTGAATATTGGTAAGATTTGTTTTTCATTAGATGGAGATAGAACCATACTATTGATAGTTTTGGGCTAATCTTAGGTGGTTTGATTCCCCATGTGATCTAACAAATTATTTTGAGATAAATTCATAGTGTTTGCAGGTACTTCAGTCCTTGGCCTCCAAGTTCACAAACTTGGGCAAGAATCATTGTTGCTTGGATTCCAAATATTTATATGGTGGATTAAATCTTCGTTAAGGCTATAGTATACATTGGGGTTTCTAAAGTATTTTTAGCCATTCTTCAAAGGAAAAAACTCCATAAAAATATTTTTCTCAAAAATTTAAAATTTTTAAAACCCTTATATATTTGTAGATCTTGTGAATAATTTTGTAGATCTAACTTGTAAATTATTTTTTCTAACTTGGGTTTTGGGGATTTTTAGTATTTTGTATATATTTGGGGTTTGGGTGTTTTTATTTTCATTTTTGCAGGTTGGATCAAGGAATCAAGTGGGAGAAGAGATAGATTTAGGCCCTTGAAGGTAAGATCTAGTCTCTAGACAATTTTGCAAGGACATTTACTGAATATTTGACGGCAAAGTTCAGATCCGGAAAAATAAAAACAAAAATTGAGACACAGGTTTTTAGGTTTTGGCAACATTATTCATCCTTGTGCCCCGATCTATCATCCTAGCCCATTTATCCTCGTAAATTCGCTTCCCTTAGCCTCATTCTCCAATTCTTGGCCTCTATTGCCCTAAAATTGATAGAAACCCTAATATGAAGTTTTAAGGCTAAATACTTAGCAGTTTTGCAGAATTAATGTCTCAAAATTCTTATTTTTCAAGCGGCAACATGATCCCAAAGTTCAACGATTTTCAACAGTGGAATCTTCAAGGCCTTAGGCCTAGGGCTTGACCTTTAAACCCTTGTTTTTCTTTAGTTTTATTACAGCAGCTAGATCATTAATATCTAAGCCTTAAAATCATATTTTAATTGGCCAAAATCGATTAAAATTGCAAAATTTAAGTTTTCACAAGTTTTGGTCACTTGAGCATCTCTAATTGGACCTAAATCTAACAATTTAACTTTGCTAAAATTTACTGCACAACTTTGAAATTCAAGTCAGAAATATTTCTTAAGTATAAGCTTGATAAGGACCGAAAAAATTGAATTTTCAATTTCCAGCAAAAAACTTACTATTTATTGATTTGAGGCTTCTGTGATTTATATTTTGTGCGGTTGTATCTTCCGGAGTCATTGCATTCATATTTTTTGAATCAATGTTTCGAACCATCCTCTGTGGTTAATCATCAAGATAGATCCATGAGTGAATAAGTCAAACATTAGAAATCAATAGCGTCAATAAAGGTGAGGGCTAGAATGGGAATGAATGGCAGCCGACAAATTCCGAAGGAAGGAGCGTGAATTAATTGATAATGATTTAATTCAGGTTTAGTTTTAATTTTTAATTTGATAATGATTTTAATTTAGTTTTAATTTTAATTTTAATCTCTAGTTTTCTTTTAAAGATTAATAAAAATGCTTTATAATTTTAAGCAAGCTAATTCACAAATTAATTGTTAATAAATAAATTTGTGTTTATTGATAATTCATGATGTTTAATAATTGACTGTAGTAACTAATGTTTAATAATAGTATTTAACTGGTTGTTTAAATTATTATTATTTTTATAATGAATGATTAAAATGAAATGATAATTAATAACTAATATTTATTGATGATTATGAACTAAACTTATTATTTCTTTCTATTATTAATTAATTTTTATTAATTTTTAAGATTTGAAATTAGAAAAAAAAATATATATATATATATATATATTAATTTTTAAGATTTGAAATTAAAATAAAATAAAATAAAAATTAATTAATGATAATTACTAACTAATATTTGTTAATGATTTTCGAAAGTATAAATGCTTATAAAATTTATTATTTCATTATTGGTTATAATTAATTAAAATTTAAAATTGAATCTAATGATTAAAATTAAATTGAACTAAATAATTTCATTTTTATTTTTATTATTAATTTTTAATTTTAATTATTACTTTTTATTAAAATATTTTAATACAAATTTTAGGGTTGGTAAATATAAACCATATAAGGAAGGCATTGAAAGGTCACTTTTAGCGATAAGAGGGTAGGGAGCAGCTAAGAGAAGGTGGAGTCGAAGGTTAGAGTGGGAATCCAATTATCACTTATTTTCCAACCATCATCGTGGTTAAGGTTGTTAGGGTGCTTTCCTATTTCAATAGCTTCTCTAAATTTTCTATGGTGATAATGATCAATTTTGGCCACGACACAAGAGTTTTCAATACAAATATGATGATTGGTTCTATTGGAGTGATCGGCCAAAGCTGAGGTTTTGAAACGATTATGCTTAATGTCAGCGGCACGCTGTTGAATCCTAGTTAAGGTTGATAGACCAGTTTCACCAATGTAGGTTTTGCCACAAGAACAGGGAACCGAATAAACCCCCTTGTGACATGTAGGATCAATGGGATCTTTTACCGATTTTAGGCATCTGCTAATGGTGTTCATAGGTTTAAAGGTGGTTTTTATATTGTTACTTTTTAAAATGTAAGCAATTTTATCAGTGTTGCCCAATATGTAGGGGAGGTGAACCTTACCAGCGTAATCATCCATTGGTCGTTTGTTTTTAGGGTTCTCCGCCTTCTTGAAAGCTTTGATTCCTTGGTGTCTTTTATATCGATTCTTTTCAAAAACATCCATGAAATGGTTCTTTTCCTATTCAAAATGATCATGATCAGAAATGCGAACAGCCCTAGTTGCTAGAGTGTTGAGAACCCCAAATTTATGAGCAGGATGATGGTGAGAGTTGGCATGAAGGTAATGTTCTGTATGGGTTTTCTTATGATAGACCTGGTGAGATTATGGAACCATCTTGGTTTCTTTTGGTTAGGATGTTAAGAAAGGGAAGGTTGTCATTCTCTTCCACTTCCATTGTAAACTTGATAGAATTAGATTGATTGTTAAGGTGTTTCAGGAAAATGTCTAATTTTTCTTTTCCACGAGCCCAAATAATGTAAGTGTCATCGACAAACTTTTTTAGGTTTTAATGGGGAGGACTCAATGGCTTTAGTTTCAAAATCTTCCATAAACAGATTGGCAATGATGGGAGATAGAGGTGAACGCATAGCTAAACCGCAAGTCTGTTCATATATCTCGTCTTTAAAACTAAAAAAGGTTGATTTTAGACAAATTTCAACTAATGTGGTTGTGTCAGGATCAATGATTTTATGTACAACTTCCATGGTTTCATCTATGGGAATGTTAATATAGAGAGATTTTACATCAAAACTAACCAGCATGTCATTCTGGTCTAGTTTTATCTGTTTGATCCCATTGATAAAGTGATTGGAATCTTTGACAAAGGAACTAGTGTTTCCCACCATGGGTTTAAGTTTCTTAGCAAGATATTTCAGTATTTTCCTACTATTTTTAGACATTTGGAGCAACATATTCAGTTTTTTTAGTTTGTTGATCTGTGACTAACTCACTGTTGTAATAACATATCAGTTCTAAAATTTCTGAATCACACCCTCTAAATAACTCAAAAATTAATTTTTTCAAGTTTGGTGAATTTTTTCTATTTTTAGAAATATTGGACATCTATTTTTTGGCTTGATTAGTTTGTTGATCTGTGGTTAACTCACTGCTGTAACAAACATATCAGTTCTAAAAATTGCTTAATCAAACTCTCTAAAAGCACTAAAATCGAAATTTTCAAGTTCTGGTGCATTTTCCTAATTTTGGCATATAGGTCATCTATTTTTGGCAGTTTTATCTTTGCTGATTTGTCTTTACTTACTGCTGTAAATCAAGAAACCAGATCCGAAATTTTACTGAATACATCCTCTTGCAGTGATCTAAAGATTGTTGGTCAAATTGGAAATTTGATGTTCCATGTTTTGGATAAGTTTCATCATTTGAAGTGGTTTATGCACTGTTGTAATACATTTATAAGATCTGATTTTTCTGAAGTAGTATTGCTGGTATAAACTGTCATAAATATGTGATCAACATTCTTAGCATTTGGCATCTTGGGTTACTTGGTATCTTGTAAAATATTGTTAAAATTTGCACTTATATCTCTAAGCGTTTTATCTTGTTTAAGATTGCAATTCACTATTGTTAAGTACTCTTAAAATGATTCTAATTAAGTACTTAAACAACTTAAGAAAATCTTAGCTCAAGATAATTCTCACTCATGATCTCTTGCATAAGCATACTAGATTTAGATTTGCATTAATAATTTACCTCATAACATAAGCTAGGTTGGCAGACACATAGGACAACCCTTCTTATCAAGCTTGAGGGGCCTCAGCAACTTTTCGGTGGTTAACACGGTGACCTTGCAGTGCTCTGAGCCACAGTCTCTGCAACGCCGGAGGCATAGAGTGATAGAAGCCTAACAGAAGGTATCGTTAATCAAGCCCTAGCCTGCTTTCTATTAGCCTCCTTCCCACAACCTACCTTGGAGCCCAGCTTCAAAATAGTTAGAGGAAGGTTACACTTAGACTAGGCATTTAACTAAAATTTACCAAGATCACTTCATCTCACATCGGTCCTAAGATTTGCATATCATATAGATTAGTCAATCATTCAAGCCCATAGGTCCTAGGATTTGCATATCATATAGATTAGTCAATCATTCAAGTAGCGGGTGTCCATCCGGTCATTTGATTCCAATTCATAAGAAGCCATAATTTGTGACTCCATTAAGGCACTGGTCTCATAATAGAAAATCTAATTTAATCAATAATCTTGCTTAATTTCAACCAAGTGGTTAGACCACTCATCTGTGTCTCCCAAGTAAGTCGATTCTCAACTTGCTTTCCTTCACTTCATTCCATACGGACTACCCCCCATAGCCTGCTGCTGGGAGACAGCTAGAACGGAGTGGGTGGGGATCAAAGTGACAGTCCCCATCCTGAGTGTTGTCGCAGTGCCTGTACAATCCGGGGGACAACATTTTTTGGTGTCGTTGCCAGGGACAAGTTTGTCTTGTTGCTAGAGTTTACAACAATTTTGCATCATACTCCATCTTGATTGAATTTGGAACTGAGAATTCTGGAATCAGAAAAAGGCTTGATCTTCTTTCCAGGAAACTTTTTTCGTTGCATTTGGAACTCTCCAGTGTATTAACTACAAAACTGTGGGAGATGATTGATGCTTCTTCTGCGCTGAAATCTCTACGCATGGAGGAGATCTGGACACAAAAACAGCGCACGAAATTCAACAAGATTTCTCACCAAGCAGGTTCTAGTGTATCTTCTAACAGCAAGATCTATGGCAGCCAGGTCTCCACTCTCAGCGCATGGATTAACAACATCTCATCTCAGGATCATGGATCTGTTACTCGAAAATCAGCTATCATTATAACTCAAGTTTGCTCCATGATTCCTTTTCTATTAACAATCCTCTCAATCTAGTCCGGCCAGACGCTTAGTTGAACCCCTCCCCTCCACGAACAAATCCTCGTCTCGATCCCATCTGCGAGTCTCAACAGGATCCCAGGCCATCCAACGATGCATTAGATTCTGATTCCCTCCTGGAACCTCATTTCCCTCCCATTCATCGCTCCAGCACCCCTCCCATTCCACAATCTCAGCATGGATCAATCCACGGCGCGCAGTCTTTAACCCCGTCCTCCATCGATATATCCCTCACTCAGCGCTAGTCCCTGGACGGTATCAGCGACCCCTCAACTGAACCTGTCCTCGGGGTTCCTCACACCCGATCGATGCCCTCATTATCCCGTGATTTGGGTCTCTTCAACCACTCTGTTCCTTCGATCAAATCCGCACACCCACCTGCTCCCCTTGAAATGGATAACCAGAGTCTTGATAGCGTTGTTTCCCAAGTTCCTCAGCCAGCTGATAATATTCATCGAACTCCTCCTTCCACTACAATTCCATCTATAATATATTCCTCTGACTTACCCTCTGTCCCTCTTAAACTTTTACCAAATTCTGCTTCTGATAATGATATTATTATTGATTCTAATAACAATAAGAACTTTGCTTTGTTTAATTATAATAAGAGCGATATGAGTAATAAGGTTAATTATATAGAAATAAATAAGAATAATAATGCCTATTATCTTAATAATCGGGGAATAGATTTAATAGTGTGTAATAATAATAATAAACAAAATCAAAATCCTAATAAACAAGAAATTGATTTAATAACATGTGGTAATAATAATAATAATAATAAGGGCGTTGATGATATACGATTATCATTAATAATTACAATGATAATATATCAATTATTAATAATAACAACAATGATCATAAAAATTTATCCCTTAGATGCAACAGTAAGTATAACATTAATGATAACAGTAATAAATTAAATTACAATAATGGAATTGACAAAAACTATGGTAATGATAATAATAGTATTCCCCCTCTCTCTAGAAACAATAAAGTTATCAATCTTTCTAGCTTCTCCTTTCCCCCTTCTGTTTTTAAGCTCTTAGGTAAAGGTTTAAATTTTGCCATGGCCCCTAAGAAGATCCCAGTAGACGACATCATTTGTGACATTGAATTTGGGATCAGAGGTTTACCTGACAATATTAAGGACACTATTAGACAGGATTGTGCCGTTGTACTTAGAAAGGCGAAGCCCCCTAGAAGCAACCTCAACAAAGAAGAAATCGTCGCTCTCAGATCCTTAAACCAGAACAATAATATCGTTGTCCTGAAAGCCGACAAAGGAGGGGCCGCTATTATCCTTGACAAAGAGGATTACCGTAAGAAGATGTTGGATCATTTATATAATAGTGGAAGCTATAAAAAGCTTCCCAAAAACCCTCTTAAGAAGATTTCCAGGACCGTGGCTCTTGCCATAAAATCCAGTAGCTCAGTGAGTTCCCTTTGCCATAAACTCATTGAGAGCAGTCCCATCACTCCTAGGATCTATGGACTTCCAAAGATTCATAAGGAAGGAGCCCCCCTTAGACCCATTGTAAACACCATTGGTGGTCCGACCTACCTTCTAGCTAAATTCCTCGCCTCTAAGCTTAAATCCTTAGTCGGCCTTACGGAGTCCTTTGTTAAAGACTCTACATCCTTTGTTGAAGAACTCAAAGGCATAAAACTGGAACCGGAGGATATTCTGGTGAGTTTTGATGTAGTCTCCCTTTACACTTGCATCCCTATAAAGGAAGCCATGGAGGTTATCAAGCGTCTCACGGATCCTGATACCGCTCAATTAGTTGAGATCTGTCTCACTTCCACTTTTTTCAGCTTCGAAGGCGAGTTCTTTGAGCAGACCTGTGGTGTCACCATGGGCTCCCCCCTGTCCCCTGTTGTTGCTAATCTTTTTATGGAAGATTTTGAATCCAAAGCTTTAGCCTCTGCCCGTCTCCTTCCCAAACTCTGGAAGAGATTTGTAGATGACACTAATGTCATCTGGTCTCATGGCCAAAAGGAGTTGGATCTCTTCTTCAAGCATCTTAACAGTCAATCATCCGCCATAAAATTCACCATGGAACAAGAAGTCGATGGTTGCCTCCCTTTCCTTGATATTCTAATTTCGAAGAATGTAGATGGTTCACTCTCCCACAAGGTATATTGGAAGAAAACTCACACTGAGTAATACCTTCACGTCAATTCCCATCATTTCCCAACTCAGAAGTTGGGCATTCTCAACACCCTCGCTACTCGTGCCCTGAGAATCTGCGATGAAAAGAGCTTCGATGGAGAGAAATCCCATCTCCTTAATGTCTTTGTTGAAAATGGTAATAGCAGACACCTCGGTCAAAAAGCTTTCCTTAAAGCCTTAAAGAATTCGGTGGTCAAAAAATAACCTAAAGATCGTATCCCGAGTGTCAATATGCCTTTTATCCAAGGGACCACTGATAGGATTACTAGGATTCTTAAAAAGCATAATGTTCCCTCGACCTTCAAACCTCTCAAAACCATTCGTAATTCCCTCCGATCCGTAAAAGATCCCATTAACCCCAAGGACATGAAAGGTGTCTATATTATTCCTTGTTCATGCGAAACCCCCTACATTGGTGAGACTGGTCGCTCGATTAACCAAAGGATTAATGAGCACACAACAGACCTGAAACATGGGAGAACCAAATCCTCTGAATTGGCTGAACATGCGGAGAAGACTAATCATCATGTTTGTATTAAGCAAGCCCAAGTGATTGCTATGGTTGCGCATTTTCATCACTGGAACTTTAAGGAAGCTATTGAAATTGAAAAGAGGCCTTTTAATCTCAATAGGGATGATGGGTGGAAGATAAGTAGTTGTTGGATCCTTGCCCTTTCTTCCTAGTCATAGCCCCCCCCCCCCTCTATTAATGACTTAAGCTAAAAAAAAATTCCCCCTTTCCTTTTTTGCCCTTATCTTAACTAACTGATTTGTTTCTCTTTAGATGGGTGAACGAATTAAATTAAAAAGTTTCACAAAAACCATTAATATTACTTTCTACAATTGTTTAATAATATTTAATCTAAAGACAATGTTAAAGCAATTCTATTGACTCATATTAAAACATTAGTAATATTACCCTTGTCATAACTATCTAAATGAGTTAATATAGATTACTATCTAGATTTATAATAAGAGGTTTATTACTATTATACTTAGTATCATTATATTAAAGCATTTATGACTCGGTTTAAATAAATATTAATATTATTAATATCATTATAATTAAGATTAGACCCTTATTAAATTATTATCAATATCAGTAGAAATATTAATATTATACATTAAATTATGATTACCCTGATTATAACTAACTGTTAGGGGTTAATATTAACCATTATAATATTGATATTTAGATTTGAGTAATATGTTTTGGCTAAAAAATTTTGTAAATTCTACCCTATTATGGTATTATAATTTAATAAGATTTAGTATAATAATTTAGATAATCCAAAAATGTATTAAAAGGCATTATAAATAATTTTTCATTGATAATAATATTATTAAATAATTTTTAACCTACCTAATCTAGCCGTTTCTTAATCAATTATGGCCTTCGTCCAATTAAGCCTAATATAGTTGTTTTCTCCAGTCAACCCTAACCATTGGAAGATCTGCCATCCCTGTTTAACATGTAGCCATGATCTGATTCTTTCAACTTGTCCTGACGATGAACCACACTCGTTGGTTCGAAACACGTCGACAAAAGATTTTCTAACGTGAGTTTTCCAAAAATATTTCAAAAAAACATACTCCATCTTTCCATTTATCAACACCAACACCACATTTTTTGGCGTTGTTGCCGAGGTCTGCGACATTCTATCATCTTGTGATCTTTCATCCTTCATTTGGCCTGCCAACGCCACAACATTTTTGGCATCATTGTCGAGGACCAATTTATTGGACCTTGGTGTTGACAACATTCTCATTAATCTTTGTAACCCTATGATCCATTTTCATCTTCTTGACACCGCATTCACTAATCTCCTTATTGCCTTATTCACTCCTCTATTTGCACTTTAGCACCTGGACATTTGGCTTAGTTTCCTGTTTGGGTGGCGACTCCACTATTTCATCCATTCAGAAAGGCTTACTTTAGAAAGAATCTTGGTAGCTTGCTTAACCCTGCTCTCAGAGCTCGATTAAACAAACTACATTCTAATAAGCATTCATAATTTCATTTTTCTCAGACAGGAAGCCTTCCTTGATATCCACCTGCTTTTTCCTGACTAACTTTTTGGCTTTTTGCCTTCTGGATTTTGGAGACAGATTCATGTTCAAGTGGCGACTCTGCTTCTTTCATTTTTTGCAAGAATTTCTGCTAGAGGCTCGCTTCTTGTGGATCTCTTGATTTTCTTGAACAAGGATCTATCTCTTGCTGATTTTTGTAGCATTAGATGTGGTCTAGCCATGAAACTCTGTGAAGAGACCATAATACATGTATTCTCCAAAACCCAAAAATAGTTTCTGGAAATTCCACCTAAAGACGACTTAATTAAAATAATTAATCTTTTTTTAATGAGAACTAAGTCCAAACTTAGGAAAATTGATTAATTAAAGGGTATTAATTAAGTCAAATCTTCTAGAAAAAGACATGGATCGAGTTCTAGTTAATCTTAGCCATCGATTATGTTTTAATCTTGCTCATTGATGTCTCAACGGGAGATTATAAGAAGAAATTCAATGGGGGTTGGATGGAGGGAGATTGGGGCTTTGTTAGACTCCAATCTTATAAGCAATTATCACTAAAACAACAGTGGAAGAATAAATTATCACCTAAATATTATGGGTAGTATCAGATAATCAAAAAAATGAGTAGTGTAGCTTATGGATTAAAGTTCCCTGACAAGTGTCGAAACCATAATACCTTTCATGTATCAAGTCTCAAGAGAGTATTACGACAAAATCAAATAGCACAAACAGAAATACCAGAGACCGATGAAGAAGGAAGAATAGTCCTCGAACCTGACGGTATACTCGCTACCCGAGAAAAGGTTTTACAATCCAAGACAATAAAGGAATACCTCATCAAATGGAAGAAGTTACCAGGGGAAGACTCATCGTGGGAATCAAAACGTTTTCTTCATCAACACCCAAACCTACCTATGCTTTGAGGACAAAGCATCTTAAGGGGAAGGCAATGTTATGAATTTAAATTCATAAAATTATTAAAATGTTAAAATATTACCTAAATAATTAAATGGATAATTGTAATCAATTAATTAACAAATAATTAGCTAGACGAAGAGACATTAGTCTCAAAGGACATTGTCTCTCTGATCAGGCATGGCCAGTCAACTCCTATTAAAGGAGCACCTTCTCAGCCTTGTAATCATCATTCAAATATTATCAATCAATTAAATATATTACAGAAACCTCTATGTATTTCTCAGAAATCAATCAAACAATTAGAAATTAATATTTCTAACAACGTTGGTCCAAGTTGTGTGACACAAAACTATGTAGGCTAACGCAGGGACTGTGCGGAGGCAGCAGAGAGCAGCGGATCTTGAGCCAAGGTCAGTGTCGGATCACCAATGGGAGTGAGATTTTTCTCACTATACCTTTTATAAGTCATTTCTCTATATGGATTGCTAGATTTGAGCATCCATAGTTTTGTACTCAGATTTACTACTGCATAATAACAAAACCCTCAGTTGTTGCACTGGTTTTCCCAAGTTGGGTTTTTCCGGGGACATTGGTCCAAAAATAACTGTGTACTTGTGTGTGTGTGCATCTATTCTTCCAAAATTAATTTTCTTCCACAGTATTTTATTTGTGAACGTTGTGGTGTATTATCTTTGATATTTACCGTAGAACACAGTAAATAATTTGTTCAGTTTATTTAACAAATAGAAGAAACTTAATCAGTTGTTGCTATAGGATTTTGGATTTCGGAATTTTCATATCTCTCTGACATCCATTAGCTTCCCTTTCCCCTTAAGCAAGTCATCATGGATGACTTGTCTGTCCCTTTTCATTGTACTAACACTCAAGGTTATCCTCATGACCCTCCAGAAGAGGAAGACGAGGTTAAAGAATTAATAGAGATCGTTAAAAGTATGCAAGTTAAGAGGAATAATCAATTTGCTGATATGCAAAATCTCATAAAGAAGATACAAGAGAATCAATTACACCATGTTAGTGATCAAGAAGCACCATATTGTAGATACTGTAATCACTGTCATGATGAATCCACTTGTGCCATAACAAGAAGAGTCCTCGATAGTGGAAAGGCAGGAACTAGTAGCCAAATTAATCATTTTGACGATAGAAAAGAAAATGATAAGCATCTTGTTGAGGAATTAACTCAGATGATCAAAGACATGCAGTCTAGTCAAGCAAAATTAATAGAAGATCACGCCAGAGAAATGACTTCCATGGGAAACAGGTTACAGGCGATGGAAGTTGCTCAATATAATCAAAGGATCAACTTTCAGAACATGGTGGATACCATACAAGAGGAAAATGTTGAGGAGCTAAGTTCCATAAAAGCAAATCTTAAAGAAATGAATTATATTCAAGAAGATCATAATAGAATGATAAAGGACATGGAAGCTAATCAAATATCTCTTCAGAACAGGTTATTAGCTAGAGAAGAAAAGCATACTGAGGAGCTGAAAATCATGGAAACTAATCATTCTAATCATATGACCACCATGCAAGACCATTTGATCACCATGGAGGAAAATCATGCCATGGAAATCAATGTTATTAAGGATAAGCATTCCAATCGAATGAAAGTCATTGAGGATAGGTTGCAAAGCGTGATTAAGACCATGGAAGTTGATCGCATACAACAAATGAAAATTATGGAATCGGTACATGCTGACAAAATAAATGCCATAAGAATTGAACAGGTCACTCTTCAAAGTAAGTTACAAATGTTGGCAAAATCACAACTCCAGCCAAGACCGAAGGATCCAGCACATGAACCTCCCAGCCTGCCCCAACAGCCTTCATCTTATTATGAAGAAGTCATTGATTCCATTGAGAAATGGTTAAGAGGATAATCCAAGTAGGAAGGAAACTGAAGGAAATCAGATCGATGATTGCAACATCGATCCAGCTGCTTTGACAGAACAGGGTCACGAAAATAAGGAAGAGCAGGGCACAAAAATCAGTGACATTCCAAATTTTTCAAATGAACGTTATCCGAATTAGATAGAAAGTTGCATGCCGATCGCATGAACATCAACATCACATCCTACCGAGAGCAAGCATAAAAGGCGAAAGAGAAGAAGGAAGAAGTTTGATGCATCTGATACTCGGGAGCAACTCGATATTCGGATAAGACAGAGTCCTATCATTGTCAGAATTCAACATAGGCATTGTTTTAAATGGTATCTCTAACCCTATTCCCTTTTTATTTCATGTCGTTAGATAGTTTGTTTCACGCATTTATATTATGTTTTTTATATTTGAAATCGTTAGAATAGATTTTCTATTCCAATGGTATTTTCTATATATGCATGATGATTTCGATGTTAAATGGATATCTATTTGATGTGCTTTTGTTTCGTTAGATGCAGGTTTCTAGGATTCTCACGTTACTTCTTGAAAGCAACGTGCCCCCATATGGAGCCAGATGTTGCACCGGATTTGTCAAAGTTCCAAGGAAGTGGAAGTACCAACTTTTTTCAACAAAGATTGGATCACATATCAGCAATCCATGTGTCATGGTCATCCCATTCTGCAAGTTATATATTGTAAATGATCTTAGTAAAACCTTGAGTCTATGTAACGACCTAGGTAAGCCTATAATTTGATGACGAATTACATCCTAGGAGGTTTTTTAACTTTACTGGTTATTTTTGTTTTTCGACATGGCTAATTAGAAGAGTTTTTTCCCTACAACTTAAACCCTCAACGCTAGGGTGAAATTTATTGTCAAATTATCAAGTGAGTCCTAATGTTTTAGTTGAGTCTAATGTAAAAGTGTTTTGAGAATAATTTAAGCTAATTGGCTTGATTATTTTATAACAAATCACTTGGTTTACTAGATCATATTGTGTCGCAGATGGGTTATATGTCTTGAGGGTCTAAGACGAATGTGTATTCCCTCTTTGAGTCTTGTAAATGAAAAAATATATGAATTAGAGGGTTGGAAAAATAATTAAACCCCCTCATGTGTAAATTAATTAATTTTTCCAGCAAAATAAAATTAAATCCTAAGTCAGAAAATTACTTAATTAGAGTCAAGTTAAAATGTCTTAGGAAAATAAATTCTCCAAATGGAAAAATTCGTGGGTCTTAAAAGAGTCAATTTTTAAAGGTCCTCCACAAGGGAATATTGTTTTTTTCAAGAAAATTTGGACCCTTGGACCTTCGTGGTTAAGCGAAAGTCAATTTTTTTAGGAAATTGGCTCTAAATAATTAATTTTGAGCTAATTAAAATGGAATTAAATGATAAATTCGAAAATTCCTCAAAAATAAAAAATCAAGGGCCAAAATTAAAAGATCTTGAAGTGTTTATCAACGACCAAGATTATTTTGACAAGAATCCAAGAAACTAGTCGTTATTTTTCCATTTGGAGGATTTATCCATAAATTAGGAAGTCATTTAGGTCTGTAGCATCTTGATCTCTAGCTAGAAAATTTCTGTTGAAGCAGCTTTGTAACTATTGTCATGCTAGGAACTATTTTTTCAATCATAATAAAGACTTTGGGGTGCAATCCAAGGTGTTCTTGTTTATTGATTTGTGGTATGTGCTGACTACAGGCATCTCTATGTTGTGTTGAATAGTGGTAAGATCTATTTTTTCATTAGATGGAGATATAACCATATTATTGATAGTTTTTGGTTAATCTTAGGTGGTTTGATTCTCCATCTGATCTAACAAATTATTTTGAAATAAATTCATAGTGTTTGCAGGAACTTTAGTCCTTGGCCTCCAAGTTCACAAATTTGGGCAAGTATCACTGTTACTTGGATTCCAAATATTTATATGGTCGATTAAATCTCTGCTAAGGACTCAATATTCAAGTCAAGAGAAGGAGTTGGAGAGTCCTTCCAATTCTGTCAAAAGGAGGCATCGATGGCTAGAACAAATATTGAGGGACACTCAAGAGCATGTGGAGGCTTCTACGGACACAATCAAGGAGAGTAGACCACCAAGGAAGTTTCCCAGTTATATGGCTCTCATGAGTAATATCAATGAATCTTAGCCTACCAGTTTTGAGGAGGCAACAAACCAGCAAGTTTGGAGGGATGACATGATCAAGGAGTATCACTCCATTATGAAGAATGAAGTGTGAGACATAGTCCCAAGGCTAGAGGGAAAATAGATGGTGAGCTCCAAGAGGATCTTCAAGATCAAGCATTCTATGGACAACAACATAGAAAAATACAAAGTGAGGTTTGTGGCGAGAGGGTTCTCCCAGAAGAAGGCGCTGGACTATGAGGAGACTTTTGCTCCATTCGCCAAGTATAGTTCCTTTTAGGCTATCATATTTGTTGCCCCGGTAATGGGGCAGAAGATACATCAGACAAATGTGAAAATGGCATTCCTCAATGGAGTTATTGAGGAGGTGTACATTAAGTAGCCTCAAGGCTTTGAGATTCAGGCAAGAATTCTCATGTATACAGGGTTAGGAAGGTCTAGCAGCCTTGTACACACTCAAGTAGGAACTGAGGGCGCCATCCTCTAGGACTGATGGGTACTTGTTATGTATCGACTTCACCAAGAGTGAGATAAATCCCAACGTGTAATTACTGGAAATTATTAACTCGTCTTGGTGTTGTATGTTGATGACATATTTCTCACGGCTGCAAAGAAGCTTATTACTATGTGCGAATAAGATTTGGCTTCAGAGTTCGAGATGAAGCACATTGGCTTCATGCATTACTTCTTGGGGTTGGAGGTGTAGAAACAACCAGGTGATATCTTCCTTGAACAAGGAAGTATGTAGTTGGTATTCTAAACAGATTTAGGATGGTGGACAATAGGCCTGTGACTACACCTATGATCACTAATCTAAAGAAGTTGAATGCTTCAAATTCAAAGTTGGTGGATCCCATATTATATAGGTAGTTGATTGGTTCCTTGATGTATCTAGTCAACACTAGGTCACATATCTACTTTGTTGTAAACACCTTGAGCCAGTTCATGGTGGAATTGGGGCGGCCCCATTAGATTGCAACGAAGCAAGTGCTCAGGTACTTGTGTGGTATAGTGAAGTATGGACCGAGACTTGTCAGGAGTGATGGAGTGAAGTTGCAAGGGTATACACACTCAAATTGGGCTAAGAGTGCAATGGATAGGAAAAGCACCTCATGGTGTTGCTACAGCTTGGGATCAGTAGTGACTTCATGGTTCAGCAAGAAGCAAGCTTCCATGACACAGTTCAATAGAGGCAAAGTATATGGCATCAAATTTGGCAAGTTGTCAAGCTATTTGGCGTCGCATGTTGCTTAGAGGATTATCAATTAGGAGTTGGAGCCCACAGAGATACATTGTGATAATCAAAGTTGCATCAAACTCTTAAAGAATACAATGTTCCATGATAAGTGCAAGCATATTGAGATCAGATATCATTTCGTCAGAGATAGGGTCCGAGAGGAGCATTGAAGCTTCAATATACTTCCACAGATGAGCAAGTCGTTAATATTCTAATCAAGCCCTTGGTAAAAGGAAAGTTTGTCTTCTATAAAAATAAGCTAGGAGTGGTGCAAACTACCTTCCTCACTAAGGAGTGTTGAAGTTTAGTGGTAGACAAGTCCTTCAGCATGGGGTAGGTGTCAAGCATGCAAAATTCATCCAAAGTCTCATTTAAGGAACTTGCTTAATTTATTCAGTAAGTTTTTTTTTGTGATTTTCCTAAGTCTAACATAGGAAAAGAATAGTAAATTGTTGATTTTTGGTAGCATCAGATGTGCTCTAGCCATGAAAATTGGTGGAGAGGCTAAAGCACATGAGATCTCCAAAACCTAGAAATTGTTTGGAGAAATTCTACCAAGATGAGGAGATATTAAAATAATTAATATTTTTAATGGGGTCCTAAGTATAAACTTAGGAAAATTAAAATAACAATGTGTATTAATATAATTTTGGGTTAGAAGGTTCCAAGAGACGAGGATCAAGCAAAATTTAATCTTGGCCGTTGATTAGGGACTTAATCTCGACTGTTGAGGACTCAACAAGAAAAGTACAAGAGGAGGCTTGAGGGTCAGTTGGAGATACACCAAACTGATCAATCAATTCGATTTTCTGGAGCAGGGTTTTGCTGAGAGAATCGAGCTAGTGATTTGTTGCAGCGAGGGGCAGATCGGCATGAGGCCGAGAATACATAGCAAAGAGGCAGAGACAGTGCCATAGAGACAGCACAGAGCCTAGGAAGGCTGACGCAGAGGCAACTGGAGCTTACGCAGAGGCTGACGAGGCCAGTGTGGGTGACGCAGGGGTACAGAGGGTTGACGCAAAGAGCCAAGAGGTTGGCGCAAAGGCTAGCAGAGCTGACACAGGGCCAAGAGGTAGCGCTGGAGATTTTCGTTGGGTAGATTGGAGCTGGGAAGGGTGACGTAGTCCCTAGCTGAGTGACGCAGAGCAGTTCGATTTTCTGGAGCAGGGTTTTGCTGAGAGAATCGAGCTAGTGATCTGTTGCAGCGAGGGGCAGTTCGGCATGAGCCCGAGAATACATAGCAAAGAGGCAGATACAGTGCCATAGAGACAGCACAGAGCCTAGGAAGGCTGACGCAGAGGCAACTGGAGCTTACGCAGAGGCTGAGGAGGCCAGTGTGGGTGACGTAGGGGTACAGAGGGTTGACGCAGAGAGCCAAGAGGCTGGCGCAAAGGCTAGCAGAGCTGACACAGGGCCAAGAGGCAGCGCTAGAGATTTTCATTGGGTAGATTGGAGCTGGGAAGGGTGACGTAGTCCCTAGCTGAGTGACGCAGAGCAGTGGAGAAGCTTGGAGCAACTTTCGTTGTCCAACGAAGGAGTTGTTGTAGTTATTGTGGGATCGATCATCCATTGACTAGCCGGAATATCTGTCTCCGAGGAGAGGTACTTTTGTCGAGGGCATTCTCTGTTGGGTGAGCCATTTTTGGCACCCTAGTTGTATTCAGAAACTACATGATAATAAAACCCTCATATCTATTGCACCGATTTTCCCGCATAAGGTTTTTCCGGGGATGATTATCCAAAAATAACGATGTCCCTTGTGTGTTTGTCTCAGTTATTTCAATTGTTGATCTATATATGTGTTAAGGCTGCATTTGTGTTTATTTTCGGTATTTATATTTATAAATAACTTGTTAATGAAAAGAACAAGTAGGAGAAAATAAACCATATAATGCAGTAGGGATTTCTGATGTGTCAGACTTAGAAATTTCAACATGGTATCAGAGCATTGCAGATCACAGGAGGACTGAAGGCACCAGCAAAAATCTGAAATTTGCAGCAGTAGCAGTTGTCCCAAGAGACAGCGTTGTTCCAGAGCAGAAGCAGCAGAGAAGAAGTGACGCAGAGGGCCTGCGTCATCATTTCGAGCCAGGAGGAGGGTCAGCGCAGAGGCAGAGAGGGGCAGATCAGACCTACGCAATGCCCAGTCATCTTTCTCAGCCAAGAAGGATCGACGCTATGGCCAGGAGGAGTAGATTCTGCTGTTGTCGGGATTGCGCAGAGCCTGAAAGGCTCAGTTTCTTCAGTTGTCGGGGCTTGGGGAGCTGTGGGTAGATTGTGATTGAGAAGCTGGTGGGGTTCTGGTTCTGTCAGAACAAAACAGTAGTTAAGGAGACGGAACCAAGGTAGAGGGAGTCGCTACCTTAACGGATTTCTAGCCAAGAAATCCATATCCGAGTTGTAGTTGCAAGAAGGATTGGAGAGGAGCGGTTCGAAAACTGGCCAAAGGATTTCCAGGAGGGAAATCAGGACTTAGAGGGAGATTTCCAGGAGGGACATCGAATCTCATAGGGAGTCCAAAAGAGGAGCTGAAATGGCAATGAACGGACTAAGGTATTGGGACAGGTTTGTCGGGGCTTCCAACTTTATCATCTGGAAGACCAGGATCCTGGCAATCTTGGATCGACATTGCATCAAGGACTTTGCCTTAAGAGTCGCGGCTATCCCGGTCTGACCTAGCTAAGAATGAGAATTATGAGGATGCAATGGCAAGGGCAAAGTGCATGATCCTAGACGGGGTCAAAGATCATGTCATACCACATATTGCTGAAAAGAACACAACAAAGGAGATGTGGGATACCTTTACGACCTTGTATCAAGGCACTTCTGTACAGCGGAAGATGCTATTGGAAAATCAGTTGTGGTCGTATCAGATGCAGAAGGGAGAGCAAATTGATCCATTCCTTCTCAAGCTGCAGGAGATTCGCGACCAGCTTACTTCTGTGGGGTCTAAACCAGATCTAGAATTTATGGTTAGGACTGCCCTGAATGCAGTCTCCGAGGAGTGGGAGACATTTGTCCAAAGTATTTTGGGCAGGGCTACTCTTCCAGGTTGGGAGGAGATGTGGGCAGCTCTTCGCCAAGAAGAGATCAGGAGGTTGACCAAGGTGGGGAGTAGTGGCAAGGGAAGTCGAATCAAGAAAGAGGAGGAGGAGGATGCAGCTCTAGCATTTGCGGGACAGCAAGGGAAGAGGAAGATGCTATTGTATCAGGGCACTTTCGTACAGTGGAAGATGTTATTGGAAAATCAGTTGTGGTCGTATCAGATGTAGAAGGGAGGCAAATAGATTCATTCCTTCTCAGGTTGCAGGAGATTCGCGACCAACTTACTTCTGTGGGGTCTACACCGGATCTAGAATTTATGGTTAGGACTGCCCTGAATGCAATCTCCAAGGAGTAGGAAACATTTGTCCAAAGTATTTTGGGCAAGGCTACTCTTCCAGGTTGGGAGGAAATGTGGGCAGATCTTGACCAAGAAGAGCTCAGGAGGTTGACCAAGGCAGGGAGTAGTGGCAAGGGAAGTCGAATCAAGAAAGAGGAGGAGGAGGATGTAGCTCTAGCATTTGTGGGACAGCAAAGGAAGAGGAAGAAGAAGGATATCTTCAAGGTGAAGTGCTTTCATTGTGGGGAGCTTGGACATTATGCATCCCAGTGTCCCGAGAAGAAAAAGAAGGGAGAGGCTTCCCATTCTAAGGCAGCGCCAGCTAAGGCGAAGAAATAGGTCAAGACTAATGACAATTGTGCCATGAATGCTCATGCACCTCTAGAGAAGAGGTGGGGTGAAGCATAAAAATTGTTACTGAAGCATGAAAATTGATAGCTTGGAGGATTGAATGTAAAAATACACAAGAGGTATTTAATAATAACAGTTTATTATATATAAAATTGTACAAGTGATGATCAAACATTACAATGAGGACCCGCATATATAGCTAAGCAGGTGTCCTTTCGTGACTGGGCATGTCTTTTAGACATGCCTTTTCACTTAACTTAATGACTAGTTAACATAACCAATATCTGATTATTTAATATTTACATTTATTTCATTTATTTATTTGTTATGAATTATATTCATAACATCGCCATCCTCTCGTCATGTAGCTCATCAGTAATATTCCCTTGGATTTTTTATTTTTATTTTTTATTTTTTTATTTTATATATATAATTAATTAATTAATTAATTTAAACAATGAACTATACCCTATTGATATAACTTCAATTTAAAAACAAACATAGTCGCGGTTCGTTTGGAGTCACATCTGTTGACCGTGACTACCAACTACCCTACTCGTGTTTTTGACCTGGTGTCCATCGTCACTCCTTTGTGCCTCATTCTTAAAAATCGTGGCCCGTGGCTCCAGCGACATAACCTGTGGTTCCTACTTCGAGTTGACCGCTTGTTGATGCGTGGACCTGCACCGGTCTTCTACAGCGCTTAGCGTAACCACAGTCGAGTTGACTGCTTGTTGCGTGGACCTGCGTCAGTTTTCTACAGCGTTTAACGTAACCACAGTCGAGTTGACCACTTGTTGCTGCGTGGACTTGCGCCGGCTTTCTACAGCGCTAAGTGTAACCACAGCACCCACGTCCGGAGCCTGTTCACCCACGAAGCCAGGAATGCATGCACTAGTATATAATTCCTTTGTATCGCTACTAATTATTTCTTCTTCTTCTTCACTGGAATCGCTACTTGTGATGCCAATATGGATAAATTCATAATTATAATGGAATTTATATGGATCGTTCTCCAGATGTTGTTTGATATCACGCCACGTGAATTTGGAATTCCAAATAATTTGAGTTTTAACGATTACATCGCTCTATGGGCGAAAATCATCTATAAATCTAATGGCGATTACATTCTTCGACAATGTAAATGTTAGGAGATGATCTTCATCACTCTCCTCATTTTCACTTTCATCCATTCTAATGCGATCTATGCTCTCTTCCTGCCACTGTTCGTCCAACTCAGGTAGACCAACATTCTCTGTGAAATTCTGCAATTCCCTCGTACTAAGATTCTGCAATTCTATTATATTAACAGTCACGCTGGACACCAAATGCTCAACATCTGCATCTTCGCTTTGGGGCCTTTCAATGGTTGTAATTGCCTTTGTTGAGCTTTCTAAAGAAGGACCAAGAATAATACTCGCGTTTATTGTTCCTTCAACGTCTCTCAGAATACTGAGAACTAGTTCATCAATTGCATTGCTTCTGTTACCTGCTTCCATTCTTTCCCAATGACCAAACTCAATACTTCCTTAGAAGTAATAACAACAACTTCAGTGCCTGGCTGACAAAAATTAGCAGTGTAAAACAAGAGCAGTGGGGTATGAAGGCCATCTCTGAACACTACAAACCCTACATCAGTGCGGATGTTTATAACATTGAATGTTATAGAACCAGTGCACGTCTTGACTAAGCAACTGTGCCCAATTCTCCACTTGCAGCAACTAATAGCACATGAAGTATAAAAAGGATCATTCTTTAGGAACTAAGCCTTGATAGGGTAGTGGCATAACAAAGGATGTGACTTCAAATTGCCAGTTTCCTTGTATTTTAACATGTGTAGTGTATGCATCTGCTCTGGACCACCATTAGGCATTCCAGGAATCAGCCCAAATGCATCCCATGATGAATTTGCAAAATTTCCAGGATTTGATATAGGCCTTGCACAATACATATTTGAAGACGTAGGTCCCTGAGGCATTGTTGACGAAAAATCAACTGTCTCCATGGAGGTGAACCTTGAATCATGTAGAGCCCAGCTACTTATACTCCTTCCCCTTCCTCTTCCTAAGGGAGCACGAAGAAGGGAATTCTGCACATCAAACCGAGGAGCAAGTCCAACACGATATGTCTGACTTCCCTTCACCGATTTTTGACCTCCCTTCACATTCAACCGAGCAAAGGGTGAAGAACCATAACGCTTCTTGTCAAACTTTACAGATCCTTCTCTCTCTATTTGTAATGGGGTATATTCCCTGCAGTGATCTGAAAATTGTGCCTCACCTTCCTGCAATGACTGGCCATTATCTGGAAGCCTGCCTCGCTTCTTGATAGGTCTTGTCTCATCATCCTCTTCACCATCCCAATCAAAAGATTGAAACCGAGTGACTCTCTTTCTATGTTTATGGTTGTGATCATCATCATATTCATGTGGATCTTCGTTACTACGACCAAGTTTATCTTCACCATTATTAAACGTAATGTTTTGTGCATTATTTTCATCATTTTGATCATGGTTTCCTTTCTCATCAATTTGATGGATCAAGTTTACCAAATTCATTTAAGGGAACATGTTGCACAACTTTAAATGTTTCAAGGTCATTTTCATCATTATCATCATCATCATTTTCATAGTCATCTATTTTTTTAGGATCATAATTTGTATTTGACATAACCTCTTCTTCAAAATTTTCCATATTCATATCATCACCTTTATTTGGATCATCATCTTGATCTATATCATTCTCATATTCATCATTATCTGTTTCATCTTTGTTTTCATTATTATCATTCTGATCAAAATCTTCTTTTCCTGCGTTACCTTGTTTTGTTTCTTTACTATTGTTATTATATTCCTTATTATCGATTTCCCTTCGACACGCTTTAACTTCTGCATATGATTTTTCTAAACACTGAAATGCTTCTTGAATTTTACTAAACTGTTCAACGCATTCAGGACGTGAACGTAATGGCACATTGTGCGGCGAACAATGTTCAAAGACCGGCATGATTATATTGTGTGCCATGCCTCTGATACCACTGAAAGATGAAAACTGATAGCTTGGAGGATTGAATGTAAAAATACACAAGAGGTATTTAATAATAGTAATTTATTATATATAAAATTGTACAAGTGATGATCAAACGTTACAATGAGGACCCACATATATACCTAAGCAGGTGTCCTTTCATGATTGGGCATGTCTTTTAGACATGCCTTTTCACTTAACTTAATGACTATTTAACATAACCAATATCTGATTATTTAATATTTACATTTATTTTATTCATTTATTTGTTATGAATTATAATCATAACAAGACATCGAGTTGTAGTCAGGAAGACTACATACTAGGGGCAGGATCCTTGAGTTGCCCAAACTATTGGATCATATCTGGCTACGGGAGCCCTTAACGACAGTAGCAGGATGACAGGGGTCGGGTGGAACAAAGTGTAGTGCAGCAACAAGGCAATGCTTGGGTGCAAAAATCTGAGGCAACGCAATGGAGGTTGCAGCAATGCGAGAGGCACAGAGGTGTATGCAGCAGCGCAGTGGCAGCAGAGGGAGCACAGGATAGAAGCAGAGGCAGCTTCAGTTTCACAAGGCTTCTAGACTGACTGGGATGTCAGTATTTGGGAGAAGTCAGTTACCTACTTCTCGGTAATTGAGTTGCAGTGCAGCAGTTAGCAGTGGCAATGCTAGGGGCAGCATGGGCAGCATATTGAGAGGGAGTTGCAGTATAGATGTAGCAGTGGCACTAGCAGTGGCAGTGTCATGGGTAGTAGTACAAGAAGCAGCAGTGCAGATGATGTGAGGCAGCAAGCCAAGCATCAGCACAGGTACCGGTGCGGAGGATCAGTGTGATGTTTCCATGGTGAAGCATTACTAGAGCACATTCCTCGCTAAGAGGGAGTGTTGATTTGTGGTAGCATCGGATGTGCTCTAGCCATGAAAATTGGTGGAGAGGCTAAAGCACATGAGATCTCCAAAACCCAAAAATCGTTTGGAGAAATTCTACCCTGATGAGAAGATATTAAAATAACTAATATTTTTAATGGGGTCATAAGTATAAACTTAGGAAAATTAAAATATTAATGTGTATTAATATAATTTTGGGTTAGAAGGTTCCAAGAGACGAGGATCAAACCAAATCTAATCTTAGTCGTTGATCAGGGACATAATCTCGGCTGTTGAAAACTCAATAGGAAAAGTACAAGAGGAGGCTTGAGGGTCAGTTGGAGATACACCAAATTGATAAGTCAGTTCGATTTTCTGGAGCGGGGATTTGCTGAGAGAATCAAGCTAGTGATGTTAAGTTTAGGTATGTTCTATGCTAGAGCAATTTATTTAAATTTTCACAGTTAGCAATCACATCAGCATTATGATAAACTGCAGATAGAACATAAATATAAAATGCAGAAGACAAGCCAAGACAAGAGGACACAAGATATGGCGCGAGCCAGGGACAAACCCCACAATGTGTGGGGAAACCCTTTGATCAAATCTTCTTTTATCTTCAAAGTTCAGCAGAGAATGAGAGAGAGAGAGTACATTTACAATAGAACTCAATACTTTGACTTATCTAGATCTAGCATAGATCATTTCGTATCATGATGAGATCAGTTGAAGACATTCTGCTTCAACTGATTCTCAAGGTGACTCCTTCACCTATCATCGTGCTGCATCTCGTCCATTTGCTGCACCTTACTGTGTAGCACCATCATGCTGCTCATGCTTTCATACATCACTGTACTACCCATGATCTTCATCATGTTGCTCATACATCATGTTGTCCATGATCTACATCATGTTGCCCATAATCTACATCATACTGCACATACATTATGTTGTCCAAGATGCGGCATCTTCCATCATCATGCAACCCTGTGTTGTACTTCATCACTAAGATCTTCAGTACTGCTGTTATCATCATTGCTGCACCATGACAGTCCCTTGAAATTACCCCAGAGGTGATCGAGATCATGATTTCACAAGAACTGGTTCATGACTTTGTCACTGATCATCATAGCTTCTCATGAACTGCATTAAAATGCTGAGAATGTAACTATTACTGTCATTATTACAACAACACTTGGCATAGCTTGAAACCCTCGTCATTCACTGCGTATCTATACATGGTGTGGATCTGCTCCTCTCATGGACAGGTCTCCTTTAGCTACAAGTCTCCTTTCCAGACCTTCTTACAAGACATGACTGCGGCTAGGCTTCGTTACCATTATTGCGACTTTATGTATTTGCAGCGGTTTCATATATAGACTGTGTTTACGTGCATTGACTGCGGCTTCAAGTATGTGCTGCGGTTTCATATATATGTGACGGTCTTGTGTTCAACATAATCTTGACTGTCTGCTGTTCCAGCGTATTTATATCTATGAGTGCCCAGCGTATATATCCAACGTATATACTTCCAGTGCATTCACATAATGCCTAGCGTATATACTGTCCAACGTTTACATTACAGCAACGTATATAATATGACTGCGTCCCTGTGTTCAATGTGACTGCGTTAGATTACGTTGCTGCCATCCCATAATGCGTTCAATAAGACTGCGTCCCTGAAGTATATATCTGCATTCAATGTGACTGTGTTTTACATGCCTTCCCTGATCTGCTTATATGTCTTTTCATGACTGCGTTGGATAGTGTCTTTATGACAGCATGCAAGGTGCCCATGCGTATTACATCGTATGAAATCCTTCCCTTACTGTGGCTTGGTGTTTCCATTACAGCGTATAGTCTAGGGCATCATCTGCGTGCAAACTAGGGCATCAACTGAGTGTGAGTTAGGGTATCATCTTTAGGCTAGCGTATCTTTTGGTTCTCTCCTTCCAAAAACCCAGACGTGGAGAGGAGATCACCTCAAGGATACATACTCAAAATGACTTCAAATCCTCACCAATTTATACTAAAACGAGGATGATGAATAGACACGTCGGTTGGGCTTCTAGAGCCTACATAAGTGCTGGTCGGCTTGATAATAATTACATAAACAAAATAAATTCATATCTCCATAAATACTTATCGGAATCGGATGATCTTTGGATCAATCCTACACCTCTCAACGAGAGGGATCCAATAAAAATATCAGCTGCCATAAATAAGCTGACCCACATGGAGTTTGGCCCTAGTTGCCAATTTAACACTCCCTCTCAACTAGCGAGAACTCCATCTGGTGATCCATATGTCCAACTGTACTATCTGCTGGCTCTGCTCTACTCTGCTCAGCTCTGCTGGCTTTGCTCTGCTCTGCTCAGCTCAGCTCTGCTAGCTCTGCTCTGCTGGCTCTGCTCAGCTCAGCTCTGCTAGCTCTGCTCTGCTGGCTCTGCTCTGCTGGCTCTGCTCAGCTCATCTCTGCTAGCTCTGCTCTGCTCAACTCAGCTCTGCTAGCTCTACTCTGCTCTGCTCAGCTCAGCTCTGCTAGCTCTGCTCTGCTGGCTCTGCTCTGCTCTGCTCATCTCCGCTGAACTATGAAGAGGAAGAATTGATCGAGAATGAGTCATATCATTCTCCACTGACCTGAAGTCAGTCTCAGAGTGCATACCACTAGTCCCTGACCCGAAGTCAGCTTCATAGTAAGTACCACTCCTACCACTAGTCCCAGACCAGTATCGCAGTCTCAGAGAGTGTACCACTGGTCCCAGACCAGTCTCAACCGACCCGAAGTCAGCGTCATAGTATGTACCACTCTCACTGGTCCCAGACCAGTACTACACTGACACGAAGTCAATCTCGGAGTATGTACCATTGGTCCCAGACCAGTTTCAGCCGACCCAAAGTCAGCGTCATAGCATGTACAACTCCTACCACTGGTCCCAGACCAGTATCATTGATCCAAGCTCAATGGAGGACATCCTAGCGTAGGGAGTACGGTAGATACAACGATGCGTCCATCGGTACTACTATGGTCCCTAACTTCATTTCCCTGCTCATTGATCAGATGAGAGGTACTTCCCATGAGTCCCAGACTGCATGGGTAGAATGCCTCGACAGGAGAACTTAATCAATCCTGTCCTCACAGGAGAACACATCAATCCTGCTACAATCGCCATGGAGAACACATCAATCCAGGCTGCCATGGAGAACACATCAATCCAGGCCTCATAGGAGAACACATCAATCCTGCTACAATCGCCATGGAGAACACATCAATCCAAGCCTCACAGGAGAACACATCAATCCTGCTACAATCGCCATGGAGAACACATCAATCCAGGCCTCACAGGAGAACACACCAATCCTGCTACAATCGCCATGGAGAACACATCAATCCAGGCCTCACAGGAGAACTAATCATCCTGCTACACAAGAGAGCGAATCATCTTGTCCCACAAGAGAGCGAATCATCTTGTTTCAGAGCGCACCACCAGGGGAGGGTGAGTCACCCTGTGGTCGTATGTTGCTCCAATAGAACTGCAAGCCCCTCAAAGCTCCTAGAGCTCAATGTATGTAGCATGCAGGACCCTTTTACGAAGGTCTCTCGACGACTCCAAGTCGTTCGGGAAAATCACAAATTTGATCTTTCCTCAGGGCTCTGTCCTGTACATCATCTCAGAGTGATGAAGCCTCCTTGATCATCGACTTACCATATCCCAGATAAGGCAGTATTTGATGTCTATCTGCCGGAGCAACTGTCAAAATACGGGATTCCTCAATAATCGAATCCCATCTCTGGTTGTCACAGAGAATCACAGTGGTATTCATCATGTGTACAAACAACTCACTAAAGAGCTTCAGCAACCAGACTGCCTCACAGAAGGCCATACTATCAGCAATGTATTCTGCCTTGGTGGTGCTCAGAGTCATCGACTTCTGCTTCCTGCTCATCCAGGATATCGAGGCAGATTCCAAAGAGAAACAGCACTAAGAAGTGCTCTAGTGATCCTCCATACTGCCTGCCCACTCATCATTCGAATAATCAAGTGGTTTCATATTTCCGGCAGTGTATCTCAATTCATGAGAGATTGTGCCTTGGAGATATCTTAGAAGATTCTTGGCACCAATCTAGTGAGGCTCAACCAAATATGAGCTCACCATGCTAACTGCAACGCAGATGTCCGGACGGAGGTTCTCCAAGAACATCAACGCGAATGAGTTTATGAAACTCAGAGGCATTTCCCAAATCTGGTCCGAAATCATTACCATATAACTTCTGAAAGTTAAGATCCTCGAGGCAGTCACAAGCTTGCAGCTTATCTTCTCACATTCAGAATCCAACTCCCTCTGTCTCCTATAAATGAGAGGGTCTGCACCTGTCAGACATAGGTGCCGGTACGAGAGGTTTATCATCCACAACCTTCGAGTAATGGTTTGGATTGGTTTCACTCCTAGTGAATCTCAGCTGCATTAGACAGCTATCAATCCTCTCATACTAAGCCCGAGGTGTTTTTCTTCAAGCCATAGAGGGCTTTCTTCCACCTGTATACATGAGATTCCTTGATCATGATTCTCAAACTCCTCGGGTTGTTCCAGACCTGTGAACCTGCTGCATGAGGGGAATGGTCCCCTTATAATATTTTCCTTTGATACATTTCAGACATGTACCTTCATGCTTCTTTTTGAATTCAAGCATCCTAGTCACCATCTGACTCATAGACCTCCGGTGCGGAGTCAATGGACATGGTCCCCAGTGGACTTCCTGCAACTTGATACAACCCTGAACTTAAAAACATCTTTAAAAGATCTATTTTCAAACACGTACCTTTCCATCGATAAGTGCCACCTTGTAACCTTTGACTTCCATTTCCGAGATAGATATCAGGTTCAATCAGGTACATAAAAGAGATTTTGGGGTTCCTTGCTTTCGTGGAAGAGTCGACCATTTCCTTGATGACCTACATTACCAGTCATTCATTGAAGATGTCCCAGGAATGATTGTTATCTTTATCAAGAGATGTGTCTCTGCCATTCGGACACTCCTTCGCATAACGACCGAACTTATTTCAACAAGGCATCCGCCTTTCCTTCCACCCTTAGATCCGAACTTCCCAATGAAGTGATCTTAAGATGGACCATCAAAATCTTCCGCTGCGCCATTCTGATAACATTCTTTGCTATGAATCCACCCTCGGTGAATTATGAGGAACCCATTGATCCTTCTGTCTTGTCCCAACTGTCTTCGGTGATTGCTATTTCACTCTTGCTTGGGCATTGTCTTCACCTCAGCTCCGATACCATGTTAAGTTTAGGTATGTTCTATGCTAGAGCAATTTATTTAAATTTTCACAGTTAGCAATCACATCAGCATTACGATAAACTGCAGATAGAACATAAATATAAAATGCAGAAGACAAGCCAAGACAAGAGGACACAAGATATGGCGCGAGCCAGGGACAAACCCCACAATGTGTGGGGAAACCCTTTGATCAAATCTTCTTTTATCTTCAAAGTTCAGCAGAGAATGAGAGAGAGAGAGTACATTTACAATAGAACTCAATACTTTGACTTATCTAGATCTAGCATAGATCATTTCGTATCATGATGAGATCAGTTGAAGACATTCTGCTTCAACTGATTCTCAAGGTGACTCCTTCACCTATCATCGTGCTGCATCTCGTCCATTTGCTGCACCTTACTGTGTAGCACCATCATGCTGCCCATGATCATCATGCTGCTCATGCTTTCATACATCACTGTACTACCCATGATCTTCATCATGTTGCCCATACATCATGTTGTCCATGATCTACATCATGTTGCCCATACATCATGTTGTCCATGATCTACATCATGTTGCCCATAATCTACATCATACTGCACATACATTATGTTGTCCAAGATGCGGCATCTTCCATCATCATGCAACCCTGTGTTGTACTTCATCACTAAGATCTTCAGTACTGCTGTTATCATCATTGCTGCACCATGACAGTCCCTTGAAATTACCCCAGAGGTGATCGAGATCATGATTTCACAAGAACTGGTTCATGACTTTGTCACTGATCATCATAGCTTCTCATGAACTGCATTAAAATGCTGAGAATGTAACTATTACTGTCATTATTACAACAACACTTAGCATAGCTTGAAACCCTCGTCATTCACTGCGTATCTATACATGGTGTGGATCTGCTCCTCTCATGGACAGGTCTCCTTTAGCTACAAGTCTCCTTTCCAGACCTTCTTACAAGACATGACTGCGGCTAGGCTTCGTTACCATTACTGCGACTTCATGTATTTGCAGCGGTTTCATATATAGACTGTGTTTACGTGCATTGACTGTGGCTTCAAGTATGTGCTGCGGTTTCATATATATGTGACGGTCTTGTGTTCAACATAATCTTGACTGTCTGCTGTTCTAGCATATTTATATCTATGAGTGCCCAGCGTATATATCCAACGTATATACTTCCAGTGCATTCACATAATGCCCAGCGTATATACTGTCCAACGTTTACATTACAGCAACGTATATAATATGACTGCGTCCCTGTGTTCAATGTGACTGCGTTAGATTACGTTGCTGCCATCCCATAATGCGTTCAATAAGACTGCGTCCCTGAAGTATATATCTGCATTCAATGTGACTGTGTTTTACATGCCTTCCCTGATCTGCTTATATGTCTTTTCATGACTGCGTTGGATAGTGTCTTTATGACAGCGTGCAAGGTGTCCATGCGTATTACATCGTATGAAATCCTTCCCTTACTGTGGCTTGGTGTTTCCATTACAGCGTATAGTCTAGGGCATCATCTGCGTGCAAACTAGGGCATCAACTGAGTGTGAGTTAGGGTATCATCTTTAGGCTAGCGTATCTTTTGGTTCTCTCCTTCCAAAAACCCAGACGTGGAGAGGAGATCACCTCAAGGATACATACTCAAAATGACTTCAAATCCTCACCAATTTATACTAAAACGAGGATGATGAATAGACACGTCGGTTGGGCTTCTAGAGCCTACATAAGTGCTGGTCGGCTTGATAATAATTACATAAACAAAATAAATTCATATCTCCATAAATACTTATCGGAATCGGATGATCTTTGGATCAATCCTACACCTCTCAACGAGAGGGATCCAATAAAAATATCAGCTGCCATAAATAAGCTGACCCACATGGAGTTTGGCCCTAGTTGCCAATTTAACAAGTGAACTATTGCAGCTAGGGGCAGTTCGGCACAAGGCCAAGAACACATAGCAGAGAGGCAGAGACAATGCCAAAGAGACAGCGCAGAGCCTGGAAAGGTTGATGCAAAGGCAGCTGGAGCTTACGCAGAGGCTGTGGAGGCCAACGTAGGTGATGCAGAGGACTAGAGGGTTGATGCAAAGAGCCAAGAGGCTGACGCACAGGCATCAGTAGCTACGCAGAGGCTAGCAGAGTTGACACAAGGCCAAGAGGCATTGCTAGAGATTTTCGTGCGGCAGACTGGAGCTGGGAAGGGTGACGCTATCCCTAGCTGAATTAAGCAGAGCAATGGAGAATCTTGGAGCAGCTTTCACTGTCCAGCTAAAGAACTGCCGTAGTTACTGTGGTATCGATCCTCCGGTGACTAGCCGGAATCTCTGTCTCTGAGGAGAGGTACTTCTGCTGAGGGCATTCTCTATTGGGTGAGCCATTTCTGGCACCCTAGTTGTATTCAGAAACTGCATAACGATAAAACCCTCATATATGTTGCACCAGTTTTCCCGCATTGGGTTTTTTCGGGGACGATTGTCCAAAAAAACGGTGTCCCTTGTGTGTTTGTCTCAGTTATTTCAGTCACTGATTTGTATATGTGTTAAGGCTGCATTTGTGTTTATTTTCAGTATTTATATTTATAAATAACTTGTTAATGAAAAGAACAAGTAGGAGAAAATAATCCAGATAATGCAGTAGGGATTTCTGATGTGTCAGACTTAGAAATTTCAACATAAATTAAGTGAATTAATTAATGTTGGATATTGAACTAGGAAAATCTAAGGAAACGTAATTTAATTACATAAGTGACTTACACATAATGCCAACCATTGATCTCAAATGAGGTAAGATCTAATCTCAACCGTCAATCAAATTGAAGTTTGGATATTAGAGTTAGGAATTATAAAAGACAGCCTAAGGAGAGAAGAAGACAGATTTTGAGAAGAGCATTTTCTCAGTGAGAGATCTCAGCAAAAGGTGAAGGACTTCTATCTAGAAGTCAAGGCCAAGGGAGGAAAATATCAAGAGAGATTTCAGCAGGAAGAGATCATTCACAACAAGACATACAGCAAGCATAGCAGATCAGCAAGGAGCAGCCACACATGTGAGACCGTATTCAACTAGAGATCTCACATGTGCTGCGCAGGGAGGAATTGTACAGCTGGTGCCATATTCACCTGGTTCATGTTCGTGTTCGAATTCGACAACAATAAAATTCATTAAAAAATAGTATAAGAAAAAAACTCTGATAAACCTCAACATTAAGTTCAACTATATATATATATATATATATGAAATAATTTTATAAATATAACTTTTATAAACAATAAAATTTTATTATATTTTACATATTATATAATTTTAAATTAATTTATAACTTTAAAGAATTACAGCCTAGGTCACTAACATAAATAGTTTATTTCCAATAAAAAAATAGAAGATATAAATCTCCCTATTCCATTGCCGTCCCTGAACTCAAAAGGATGTTCTATTTCTGTCTATGCTTTCTAATGATGTGCTGTGGCTAGCCATAAATTGGGAAGTTCCTCCATTTTTTAATCAGGATGGCTCACATCACTACATTACAATCTAGCAGAAATTGAAACTTCAGAAATTTACAGCAGAGAGAATGTACTCCTTGATCAATTTTGGCTCGTAAATAATACATACCTTGTGCTCCATCCCAATATTTTGAGTTGAATGAAATAACATAATTTATTTTGAAATATACATTAATTTTAACAAAAAATTTCTTAAAAAGAATGAATTCACCTCTAAATTTAAATCCGATTATAACCAGAAATGATTTGCTTAATATTTAGCCAAATTTGATGGTCGAATTTGATCGATTATGTTCATGGTTTCTTCAAATTCAACAAATTTCGAACTTCATAAGGAAAACTAGCCGAACCCGGTGACTAGGGCTGCAACAAGTGCCCAGGTGCACAGGAGTCCAGATCAGCCACACAATTGAGACCAGGTTGCAGGCTGAAGTAAACAGCAGGTCACTGGAGGAGATTTGGAGGGTTATACAGCTGATACAAATGCCAAGAAAATTTCTGTAATTGTTGTAGCTTATATTTTTCAGTAGAATCATTTTCCCACCTAGGAAGCCCTCACTGTTCTGAATAATAAAAGGGAAGTTAGGTTGGAGAGTTATTTTCTATGTGAGAATTATTTCTTGTGTTTTCTTTCACTGTAAATTTCTGAGTTAAAATTCCATTGTGTTTTTATTCAGTGCATGCAGATTTAAATTTCTGGGTTATAAATTTACTAGGAATAAAATACAGATCTGTAATTAGAAATTTAACAGATAAGACTTGTAATACACAGCCTTATTCATCCTCGTATCTCCATTAAAGCACCCTCCCTCAACCTTTGTTGGACCCCATATGCCCAAAAAACATATAGGGCACTGGTAACACCTTACAACCACACTAAGATTTTTATAATAAAATCATTGTATGTTAGTTCCACCGATCTGGAAATCACCCAGTACAATCTTACTCTAGATCTTTTCCTAAAAGTTTAGTTGTAATCCGGATTGCATATCAAGAAAAGCTAGACTTACAGTGATACATAAATCCGCAAACCAAGCTTTATTCCAACATATTTTAAGAGCAGATTTACGCCCCTTTGGGTTCTCTACTGTCTGCTGGAATTTATCCTTGAAACTGTTTGTCATTTACCAACTGTACTGTACATGTAAAATCTGGCTAGATGGGGTTTAATCTAGCTGAAAATTAACTGTTATCAGTGCTACAGTCAGGTCAACTAATGACTTAAAGTTCTGTCACTGTTAAATTTATCATAACAGCATACTTATTCTACTTTATCAACTTGCCTAAAACACATCCATAACTTTTCATTTACACTGGTAACAAAAATATGAAGATAGCTGCCATTGATCCAGTTAAATTCTGTTTATTACTTCTTGAAACTCATGCTGTTATATACATGAAAATACAGTGTTCATTGGGGTTGTAATCAGAATTTAAGAAAAGCATAAAGCTATCCTTTGTTAATCTCGTCAACATTAACTGCAGTACGTGGCTTTATATGTGCCTATCCAACTGTTTGTTACGCATCCAACTTGACTTGGATACTGTACCTTTTATCCATGATAATTTACGGCCTTTAAGGCTAAAGTACAGCCTAGCCAACCTTTCTCATACGTGACAGCATAAGTGGATTGATAACCTTTCCATTATCAGATATTTACTGATCATAAGTTATAGGAAAAGAGAATCATAGGGAAGCCCCCTAGTAGTGATCACAAATCATCCTCAAGTTAGGGAAGAGGGTGACAGTGGTAATTCTTCTGAGTTCAACCTGTGTTGTCATCCAGTGAAGACTTTGCACTCAGGGTGAGAGATAAACTGGTAACACAACCAAGAAATGGGTACTCCAATTGCAATTGAAAATACATTTCTAAATCAAATGATGTCAAACATTACGGCAAATTAAGGGAAATCTGGACACGACACTGGAGAACTCACCTAGGATCCCGCCAAATGCTATGGAAATGGAAATTTGGAATGACAAGGGTTGCATTCAAAAGCCCTGCCACAGCTACTGCATTGCAAATCTGCATCACCAGACGAAGCAATGTCACAGTAAGGAATTAATTATTGTGGAACCAAGATGTATGTTTTGCAAAATATTAGTCAAAAACAGATTGAAAAAATATTTGCAGCCATATTTCCAAACTAGTGAATGCAAGATCACATACTGATACACGCTGCTGATTCAAGCCACCATTTGCTTCAATAAATATATAACCATTTGAATCAGGTAACCCTGGAAATTACGAACATAAAACTGGGTTAGGCCTAGGCATTTGTTTCCCAAAAGCAGTTACTTTTGCATTATAATATGGACTTGAAGCGAGAGACATAATATTCTGCTGAGTAGTCACAGCCAACCCTTCAAGATGATTTAGATGCACACACTCCAGGCTTGCTTTAAACATTACATGATCCTCATTCAGTTACCGTGCATAATAATTTGAGCCAATAACAATACACACATACTGCACATTAATAATTTGGACCTCTCAGTACCAATAGTTGACAATCGACTATGCTGTCAATGCATGACTTTGTTATCACCTGGCTTCACATTTACTTGCAATACTTTTACTATGGATAATTCTAATATCCCAGCTTCATGCTAAGACTCTTTATGGATCTGCTTTAAAATTTCTAACATTACTTGAGGTCAGCTCCAACAACCAGATAAAAACAAAACCAAATTTTTTGACAGCCAAGTCAGATCTTTTGTGCAGCACATGATAAATCATAATAGGAAGGCCAAAAGTAATTCTAAACAAGCAACTACTCTAGAACTATACTTATTAAAACATGAACACAAAGTTGATGACAACTACAAGTAATCTTCAACTAGAACCATATGGAGATTCAAGAACTGATCTCTTAAAAGAAAGGTGCTACTAGGCTTTTTCGTGCATTCCTGTTGCCCCCTAAACCTGCTCTTCATGAAATTTCCAAACTCCAAGTACAAAAAAGCAGATCTAGGGCAACCTAGGGGCTTCCACAGTATAACCACAGTGAAAGTCTCTCTCTTTTTAGGCTGGTATCTCTCCCAGCCAAGGGGGGAATCCCTAATAGGATTGCCAATCAGTCATTACAATGCTGTTACAAAAATTAGATTAGTGAAACAGGATGTTTTTGTGCATTTTAAACTTTAAAGATAAAATGGTCGATCCAGGAAACACTAGTGCCTTATCTTAGGGTTGTGGATTCTAGGCAACAAGTGGAGCTCTAAAACCTGTGATAAAGGACAAGATAAATCCCCTAAGAACAGATATTATTGGTAATAACAGATCTGGTATAATAATGACAACCAAGTGCAACATGCATAACCAGTACAATGATATGTCCATGAATGTATCAAGTCATATATCTGTCAAACATGAAAACTGAGTAAAGATAGAACAATATTTATTGTATGAACAGCTCCTTGGTACATTTAAACCAGATTTGACAAGAAAGAGTGGAATACTGTTGCTAAAACCACCCTTCAAACCCACTTACCTTCTTTTTGGAAACATAAGTCTTATATTTATAGAAAAGCATTTACAAACAACAACGCAAAAAGTAAAAGGGTATATACAATGGACATTATAACCTTCCATAAAGCAACTAAAGCTGAAATAAAATCAAAATAAGTTGTGGGATCGTGAGATAGGGCATCTTTGATCAATAAAGCACCCTCAACTAGAAGATGATGGCTTATCTCATCCTGCCACAAAGAGCAAAAAGCAAACAATGAGCTATCTCTCATTCTCAAAAACAAATTTATACCTAAGAGCAGAGTGGTCACAGACATACTATTCTTCTGAGTGGCCACAGCCAACTCTTCAAGATGATTTAGATGCACACGCTCCAGACTTGCTTTAAACATTACATGATCCTTATTCAGTTACCGTACATAATACTTTGCGCCGATAACAATACACACATACTGACCATTAATAATTTGGGCCTCTCAGTACCAATACTTGACATTTGACTATGCTGTCAATGCATGACTTTGTTATCACCTGGCTTCACATTTATTTACGATACTTTTACAATGCATAACTCTATTACCCCAGCTTCATCCTAAGACTCTTTATGGATCTGCTTTAAAATTTCTAACATTACTTGAGGTCAGCTCCAACAGCCAGATAAAAAAAACAATTTTTAGGCAGCCAAGTCAGATCTTTTGTACAGCACATGATAAATCATAATAAAAGAAGGCCAAAAGTAATTCTCAAGTCTAAACAAACCATTACTATAGAACTAGACTTTATAAAACATGCATACAACTTTAATGACAAGTGATCTTCAACTAGAATCATATGGAGATTCAAGAACTGATATCTTAAAAGACAGGTGCTTCTAGGCTTTTTGGTGTATTCCTGTTGCCCCCTAAACCTACGCTTCATGAAATTTCCAAACTCCAAGTACAGAAAATTAAATCTAGGGCAATCTAGGGGCTTCACACAGTATCACTACAATGAAGGTCTCCTTTTTTAGTCTGGTATCTCTCCCAGCCAAGGGGGGAACCCCAATAGGATCACCAATCAGTCATTACAATGCTGTTACAAAAATTAGAATAGTGAAACAAGATGTTTTGGACTTTTCAAATATAAAACAGTCGATCCAGGAAACACTAGTGCCTTGTCTTTGGGTTGTGGAGTCTAGGAAACAGGTGGAGCTCTAAAACATGTGATAAAGGACAAGATAAATCCCCTAAGAACAGATATTATTAGTAATAATAGATCTGGTATACTAATGACAAGTTGACAACCAAGTACAACAAGAATAATAAGTATAATGATATGGCCATCAACTTATCAAGTCATGTATCTGTGAAACATGAAATTTGAGTAAAGATAGAACCATATTTATTGTATGAACAGCTCCTTGGTACATTATAAAACAGATTTGTGTACTATCCCCAATTTTCTAAGTATTAAGGAGGCTCACCAATTTTGACACAATTTTGGCATTAGCATGCATTTTGGCAGTTTGACATAGGATATGGAGAAAAATTAAAATTTTAGTGGGTGTGGGAGTCACCAACAAGGCATACGCACCCTTGGAGGAGTACGCACTTGGGAGAGAGAGAAAATGGAGGGAAAATTCGAGCTAGTGGAGTTTGGGCCCCACCAAGGGGCAAATGAGGCAGCAAGCTTAAATAGGAGGTGAGGGCCATTGTTTGGGGCTTTTGACAATTTTACATCTGAACTCAATCATTCGCTTGAGCTGCTCAGCCAGGTGAACAAGTGCTGCTTAGCACAAGGAGATTTCGGGCGGAGAACTTAGCTCTCGCTTCGGTGGACTTAGGGTACCACCCTAGGGGAGTCACTTGACAACTTTGGAATCATTCCAGAGCAGGGACAGGAGACTCCTTCCACTTCTGCGCAGCACAAGGATGCTGGAGGAGAATTCGTACTACTTGAGGGGACCAATTGTGGAGCAGTTGTTCATTTGTTGGGAATTTCAGGGCTGCCTTAGAGCATCATTTCCAAGAGATTTGGTGTAGGAATTTACAGGGTAAGTTCCTCAGACAGAACACCAAAGGACACCGCTCACAAACAGATCACAGATCAATACACCAGTATTTTGACGTGGTTAAAACCCTCAAAGACGGAAACAGTCCACGACCTGAGCCAACGCGGCCACTTCAGGCAATTTATTAGTAAAAGAATGAAAATTTACATATGCTTCTCTCATAGACGGATTACCCTACAAATGACCCTCCATGCTCTTTTAATAGAGATCATGGACCAATCGGGTGTTAAGCCACGGATCAAGTGTCGGTAATACCGAGGAGAGAATGAACCGTCAGATCACTACATATCGTGACCGTCGGATTGTAAGTTACAAAATGTACATAGTAAAGAAACACACTTTACCTAACTCTATACTAGACCAAGTGGTACTTAACTATTTCCTATGTGTCGGAATATCCTAACATCCCCCCTTAAGAACAACTTGGGATAGGATTGAAGGATTTACAAATATGACACAATAGGAGAAGGAAGGAGGCACTAGAGCCTATCCCCCCTTAGTGACAACTTCCTGAACTCCAACCATAAATCGAAGTTTAGTGAACTTCGCCTCTGTGAGAGCCTTTGTAAAGATGTCTGCAACTTGATCATCTGTTGAACAATATTGCACTTCAAGAACATGGTCGTGAATGAGCTTTCTGATGAAGTGCATGTGCAGCTCAATGTGTTTGCTGCGCTGATGTTGGACTGGATCTTTGCATAGCTCAATGGCACTTTGATTATCACACCAAAGTGTAGTCGGATGCTGCTGCTGAAAGCCAAACTCTGACAGGATCTCACGAAGCCACAAGGCTTCCTTACTAGCTTCTACGGCACCACGATACTCTGCTTCTGCTAAAGAAAGAGAAATGGCACCTTGTTTCTTGCAAGCCCATGTAATAGGTCCTGAACCAAGAGTGAACACATAACCTGCAGTGGACTTCCGATCATCAGGGTCACCAGCCCAATCGGAATCAGTGAAACCAACCAATAGAGGAGATGCTTCGGCACTATAATGAATCCCAAACTGAACTGTACCTCCAACATAACGAAGTATTCTTTTAGCTGCTTTCCAATGACTTTTCACGTGGGTTTTGCATAAACCGAGCAACAAGGCCAACAGCAAAGAAAAGGTCAGGACGAGTATGGGTTAGATACAAAAGTTTTCCTACAAGTTGACGGTATAAGGTAGCATCAACTTCAGGAGAAGTACAAGTGACTGAAAGTTTGACTCCAGACTGAAAGGGAGAAGGGGCTGGCTTACAGTCTTCCATGTGAAAATGGCGTAGAATATCACAAGCATACTTGGACTGAGAAAGGGAAATACCTTCCTTGGATTGCAAGACTTGAAGACCGAGAAAATAATGTAAGTGTCCTAAGTCTGTCATTTCAAACTTCCTTTTAAGGCTAGACTTCACATGGTTTATAAGGTTGGGATCACTACCAGTCAGGATAAGATCATCAACATAAAGAACAAGAATGATAAGTGACTTGCCCACTTTCTTGGTGTAGACAGTATTGTCAGAATGACACCTAGAGAAGCCAGATTCTGAAAGAAAGTTATCCATTTTGGGATACCAAGCTCGAGGAGCTTGCTTGAGACCATAAAGGGATTTCTTAAGCCGACATACAAGGCTGGAGTCTGTTTGTATAAATCCAATAGGCTGTTCCATATAGATTTCTTCATGTAAGTCCCCATGCAAGAAGGCGGATTTAACATCCATCTGATGGACTTCCCATTTGAAAGAAGCAGCAAGGGAAAGAACAAGGCGGATAAAGTTCATTTTGGCAACAGGGGAGAAGGTTTCAAAGTAGTCAATGCCTTCAACTTGTGAAAAACCCTTAGCAACAAGACGAGCTTTATGTTTATCAACTTTCCCATCTGGTCCATACTTGGTTCTGTAAACCCATTTGCATCTAACAAGTTTTCGTCCCTTTGGTAAAGGAACAAGATCCCATGTATCATTTGCCAATAATGAATGATATTCTTCATTCATAGCTGCTTCCCAATCTGGATGGCCTGAAGCTTCCGCAAAGGTGTCAGGATCATAATTCACTGAAGCTTGAGCCAGTAAAGAAGAGGCTCTCTCGAACTGAGAACGTGTACGTCGTTGATCTGTAGGATCACCGGCAAGATCACCTGCTGCATCCTGAGTAGCACGGACCCATTTTGGAAGCTGAGGAGCTAAAGGAGGATCCTGAGAAGGTGGGGGAGGATTTTCATCCTCGCTTTCATCATCTGAAGAAGAAATATTTTCAAAAGTAGAAGAGATAGGGAGAGGTGGCACATCCGCCAAACTAGGCTCGCAGGCCGATATATTTTCCACAAACTTTACATCTCTTCTAATGATAACATTTTTGGACTTAAGTGGAATAAGTCTATATCCTTTGACATCTTCAGAATATCCAACAAAAATACATTTTTCACTCGTAGGTTCTAAAGCTTTATGTTTCTCATCTGAAATATGGGCCCATGCTTCATTTCCAAAAACACGAAAGTGACTTACATCTGATTTGATTGAGCTCCATGCTTCTTCTGGAGTGATATTCTTTAAAACCTTAGTAGGAGTGCGATTTATTATGTAATTTGCACAGATAATTGCTTCTGCCCAATAATTAAGACTAAGTCCTTTATATTGAAGCATACAATTAGCCATTTCCTTTAAGGTGCGATTCTTCCTTTCAGCTACACCATTTTTTTGTGGAGTATATGGAACAGTTTGTTGCATTTGAATTCCATTCTCAGTGCAAAAGTTGATGAATGTGTTTTTAACATATTCTCCACCATTATCAGATCTTAGCTTAAGAATTTGATGTCCAGATTGTTTTTCAACAAAGGCCTTAAAGGCCAAGAACATGTTAAATACTTCACTCTTCAGTTTTAAGAAGTATACCCAAGTGCGTCTGGAGAAATCATCAATGAAAGTTAAGAAATACTTGTAGCCAGAGAATGAAGCAACTGGAAGTGGACCACATAAATCACTATGCACGAGCTGTAAAGCGGCTGAGGCGTGCCAAGAGGCACGCTTTTCAAAACTGTCCCGATGATGTTTTCCGAGTACACATCTGGAACAAACACCATCTCTGCAAGATACCATTGGAAGACCTGTCACCATATTTTCTTTACATAGATTCTAAAGAGAGCGATAGTTTAAGTGACCAAATCGCTCATGCCAAAGTTTGCTCACTTCATCATTATGAGCAACAAATACTGAGGGAAGATTTGATGACCCAAAGTTGTGAAACTTATACAACCTTGTAGAATCATCAGCAATGCCAGTAGCTAAAATCTATCTAGGATCTCTTAGGTCCTTAATTACAACATCGTGAGGTGAAAATTCAACGATTTTACCTTCACCTGAATGGGTTATCTGATATACAGATAGAAGGTTGCAGGATAAGGTTGGAACACATAATACATCATTAAACTGACCATTGTCTAGATGAACAGTTCCAGTCCCTACAACACTAAGAGATCTATCATCACCAACATATATATTTTTGGTGTTACAATCATTTAAAGAAGAAAACATGGCTTTGTTTTTGGCCCTGTGATAAGAAGCTCCAGAATCAATGAGCCACTCATGAGAATGAGAAGAAGAAGATACATTTAGTGCATAGCCAGATCGAGATGCTTGACAACCACATGCAGAAAGTGCCATTCCTGAAGATGAAGTTGAAGTTGAAGAGTGCTCCAAATGGATATTATGCTTCTTCATTGTTGCTTCCAAGGCTTCCATCTTAAAGCATTTGGATTCTAAGTGGCCATCTCGATTACAAAAGTTGCAATGTCTATCAGTTTTCTTCCCTTTATTTTTATTTGTCTTATCATTTTGTTGAAATGATTTTTCATTTTGAGGCTGAAGTTGCTTAGGACCCTTGTTTGGTTTAGGACCATTCCTTTTAGGATACGACTTCTTAGGATTCTTTGAATTTGGTTGCTGCTGAGCGGCTAACACTTTCTTAGAAGAGTTTCCAAGATGAAGAAGACCAAGGTGTAAGAGTTTTTCTTGTTCTCTTATTAAAGAATCACAAAAGGAATCAAAGGAAGGGGACTTGTAGGTTTGTCCTTAAGAAATGAAGGCTTCTCTTGTAGAATGGAAGGTGGAAACAAACACTGAATAGGCTGGTCCCAACTTAGTAAGAATGGAGTAGATAAGGCTACTATCTTCTTTCTTAACCTTAACACCTTCCAAGAGAAGTCTAATGGTCTTGAACTTGGACAAAAAATCTTCTATGCAAGAAAAATTATTGGGGTCCAATGTAAGCAATTCATTTTCAAGTTGATGGGCTTTAAGTTCATTTTTAATTCCAAAGACTTTAGTAATCTATTTCATTGCTTCATCAGGAGTATCAAGTTCTGCAATATGGAATCTAAGATCTGGAGAAATAGACATCCCTATCAACCCACGTGCTTGGTCTTGTCTATTTTCCCATTTAGCTGTCTTGTCTTCATCTTTCGGTTTGGTCTCTTGGCCTGTGGCTATTCTGTGAAGACCTTTACTTCTAAGTAAATCCACAATGTAGGACCACCATTGGAAGTAGTTGGTGTTGTCAAGAATAACTTGGCATGGACTTTCCATTTAAAAATAAATAAAAAATTGAAGCTATAGATGCTGAAACTAAGTGTTGCAATGGAAAGATCTCGAAAAATTAGGTTGTTTCAAAAAAAACGGTTCTGAAAACGGATTCCGGATGAAGAAGTTATGGCTTTTTGAAGAAAATTTGATGAAGTCGCCGAAAAAGTGCGGGAATGTGCGGAAATGAAAAATCCGCCCCCACAAAATGGAGAGTTGAACCCAAGACCTCTACTCTCATAAATTAGCTTTGCACCAAGTGAGCTATACAAAAAGTTTGAGAGAGAGAGAGAGAGGGGGGGGTTGATGCTTTGGGTTGCGTGCTTGCTTTGAGAAAGCTCTTTTTCCCTACAAAACAAAAAACACAAAACCCAACACGGAAATACAAAAAAAACAAACCTTGCGGCTCGAAGTTAGCTTTAGCCGAAAACTAAATATTTTCCTCAATGTTTCTGATTTTCCAAGATCACACTAAGGCGCAGCGGAAAAGAGCATATGCATGAGAAAAATCCTTCCTTTCTGTTTCTGATTTGCCCAGATCGCACAGAGTCGCAGGGAAAAGAGCATACGCAGAAATGAAAGGTATAGATCCGGTAATAAAAAAAGCTAAATAAACCGAAAACCAAAATAAACAGAGAGAAAATAACTGTAAACTGCAAATAAACACCGTATACCTCCAGATCTTAAAAATGACGCAGCTAGGGCTACCGGAAACCTTTTCGCGTGAAACGAAAAGGGTTCCTCACTGGAACAGATACTCCCAACACAATAGAGCAGTCCTCTCGGCCCGAAAGCAGTCAGAAACAGTAGATCTAGGAAACAGTAGTCGGATGCAGTTCTACCGGCTTCATATTTGGATCACCAACGGACGCGGCCCTCAAATAGCTCCAATGTCATGTAGGAATTTACAGGGTAAGTTCCTCAGACAGAACACCAAAGGACACCACTCACAAACAGATCACAGATCAATACACCAGTATTTTGCCGTGGTTAAAACCCTCAAAGAGGGAAACAGTCCACGGCCTGAGCCAACGCGGCCACTTCAGGCAATTTATTAATAAAAGAATGAAAATTTACATATGCTTCTCTCATAGACGGATTACCCTACAAATGACCCTCCATGCTCTTTAAATAGAGATCATGGACCAATCGGGTGGTAAGCCACGGATCAAGTGTTGGTAATACCGAGGAGAGAATGAACCGTCGGATCACTACATATCGTGACCGTCGGATTGTAAGTTACAAAATGTACATAGTAAAGAAACACACTTTACCTAACTCTATACTAGACCAAGTTGTACTTAACTATTTCCTATGTGTCGGAATATCCTAACATTTGGGGTGATTTGGAAGCCAGGCAATCAAGGAGATTTCTGGGCCAAATATTGGCATTTTAGGGCCTGCGCAGTTTTCTGGCAGAGGCACACCTGGGGCATAAGAGCAGCATAATTTGTGGGCTTGGTGGCTGGAGGAATTAAGGGAGAATTTATGGGGAATTTGCAGGAAATTTTGGGAGCTTTTTCTAGAAGATTGGTGTAGCAGCAACTCATTTCCAGGCAGTGCGTTCAGCTAGTTAGACTGGAAATTCACACTTTTTGTGGGTTTTCCAGTGGTGGGGTTTGGGACCAATTCATTTCTAAGTCCTGTGGAGAAAATTAGTGGAGGCATCAGCTGCATTTTCAGAGGATTCTGAGCATTGGAGTGGCAGAAAACCTCATTTTTATCTTGCAGCAGTGACAGAGAATTTATGGGTTGATGCAGAATTTTGTGGGCATCTTCCTTGGAGATGGAACAATAATTCTACCACCTGGGTTTTGCTTTAGTTTGTTGTTGCAAGCCCGGGTTCATTTGTCCTCATCTACATTGTACTCTTGTGCCCAGATTTTTAATAAAAGAAGTAAATTTGGTGTTGCTAATTGTGCGACTATTTATATGTGTGTGTAATCGCAATTTTGTGTGTTGCTTCATGCTTCTGTTATTTACTGTCAATTCCATTTAGGAATATTTCAATTTGACAAAAAAAAGTGGAAGGCAGTTGCTAAAACCACCCGTCAAACCCTCTTACTTTTTTTTTTGAAACATAAGTCTTATATTTATCGGAAAGCATTTAGAAACAAGAATGCAAAAAGTAGAAGGGTAAATACAATGGACATCATAACCTCTTCCATAAAGCAACTAAAGCTGAAATAAAATAAAAATAAGTTGTGGGATCATGAGATAGGGCATCTTTGATCCATAGAGCACCCTCAACAAGGAGATGATGGCTTATCTCATCCTGCCACAAAGAGCAAAAAGCAAACAATGAGCTATCGTCATTCTCAAAAACAAACTTACACCTAAGAGCAGAGAATGCTCAAAACTACAATCACTGCCATATCCCAAAACAAAGTATGAACAAGAGAGTGGAAAATTGTTATGTAACCAGATCACAAAACAAAAGAAAAGATAGATCCACAACTTGAAAATAAGTCTCTTCGAGGCTGCAACCTCCTTTACATCACATAAATGAACAATTCTTGGATGATACAAATGACAAGACCTCCTTGATATATATAGGAGTCTAAAGGGTCACAATATAATCAGGACTTACATAACAATAATAATGTAAGGGCTCAACAATAACAATAGTGGGTGTCTATGGGGCACAACAATAACAATATCAGGGCTACACTAGTATTATAGGGACCTAACATGCCCCTCTCCTTCAAAAAAGTGTTGTCCTCAATGCATAAATAGTTACGAATGCTTTTGTATAGCATTCTCATCCTCCCATGTGGAATCTTTGGCGAGTAAGTTCTTCCACTTAATGACATACTCTAAAATTTATCGATTCGGTAGCTATCAGGTTCTTGTTTCAGTGACTTCTTCAAGCTCCAATGTGATTTTTCCTTCCTCGTTATGCATGATGGGTGCTCCATGTGTCAAGTGTTGAGGCTTTTAAGTGCCGAGTGCGATGTAAAAGCCTCTAAAAATCATCCTTTGAGGGTTGGCCTTCAAATCTCTGTCAATGGTTCTCTGTGGTCCAAAAAATCCACCTAGGACATCACAAAGGGGTCTTCTGGGTCTCCAACTGTGGAAAAGTGTCCATCTCCACTCGAACGTTGATGGCTTTCCAAGTGCTATTGGCCCTCCCAAGCCTTTGAAGGAGAGACCTTCCTCATTTGGGCCCTGAATTAGCAGCCAATGGTCATTCCTCATATGGTTCTAGGTCAGCCTAGGGGCATGCTAGGTCCAAATGTATCATCCTAAGAAATCATCGAATGTAGTGCAAAGTGGCAAAATGTCTTGAGTGCAAGCCGCGTCCAGGGGTAGGTGTGATGTGCTACTTGTTGGTGCCAATATAATTCTTTGGGGCCTAGGTACTTGTGGGTAAGGTCCCCAGGTCATGGGCAGCTGAACCACCTAACAATCACAACATAAAGTCTAGTGAAAGCAACTAGTCATCAAGGACAATAATCATTATTGCATCTAAGTGAACTAATCTTGAATGTAAAGGGCTATTTAATACTTCAAATAAGGATTCCCTTCCAAATTCAGGGCCTTGAGCTCGCAATGGTGTTTTCTCCCTAGGTAGGAGTGGTTAGAGGGCATCCCTATTAGGTGTTTCTCGCCCCCAAGGGGAAGTAATATTTCTTTAGTCCACCATTTAATTGATAGATGTTAGTGAATAATAATGACGGCACGGAGGGGAGAAGACTTCATAGCCATGTGCCATGGTCAAAGGGGCTAGCATGGATGATGATAGGAGAAAAATTTCTCCTATGGGGTCACCACTTTTGGTGGGTAACATCGCCCAGGTCATGGATTGCAAAACCACTTGACAATCACAACATAAAGTCTAATGAAAGCAAACAATCATCAGGGACAATAATCATTTGTGCATTTAAGTGAACCAAGCCTGAATGTAAAGGGTTATTTAATACTTCAAACAAGGCTTCCCTTCCAAAATCAAGGCCTTGAACTCACAATCGTGTTTCGCCCGAGGTAGGAGTTGCTAAGGAACAACCCTATTAGGAGTTTCCAACCCCCTAAAGGGAAGTAACATTTCCTCAGACCACCCTTGTAATATCCCTTATCAAGAATATTCCTCAAACACAAGCAAACTCCAACCAGAGATGGACAGGAAGGGCATTTACCAGCTATGTCGCCTCTGAAAAGAGGACGAGATCCGGAGGCTACCTAGCCCTTTCCAGGCTCTGTCTAAGAGTATAGGAGAAAACACACAAGTGGTATAATAGCCAAGAAGCTCAAAGATATAGAATAACAATGGTGCAACATATAACAATATAACCATAAGCAGATACTCAAGAAATGCAGAGAGAAATGCTAAGCCATTTTTGGATGGCTTCAATCCCTCGCTCGGTAAGACCTTCTTGTTATCTTGTCCGACTAATCCATCCTGAACCCCCGGCGGGAAAGTTGTTAATTACTATATTGCCCATGCTTTCCCACTTCCCTCGGTAGGCTGTCTGGTATACGTATAGTAAGAGAGATAGATATAGGCTCAATCCAATTCGTGTGGTAGAGATATCGTACTCAATCGAGCTCCAGCCCGTACCCAACCCCGGCCAGTGATCCACCGGTTCAAGCAGTCCCCCCAGTTGTTCGTACCCTCCCACCAGGTTGTTCGTGCCCAACCCATTTCGTAGGGTATGGTAAGAGCTGCCAGCAAGAACCAGGTTGTGGATTGAAGGGTGCCAGCCTCGGTGTCGTTGGTCTCGCCTAACGTCCTAGCCTCACGGGTTGGTCTATCCTTGGGTTGTCTCTTCTAGCTACACGCGGTCTCGCCTAACGTTATCGCCTAACGGGGTTGGTCTAGCCTCACGTGTTATACTGAGTAATAGAATGAGTACAGGAGGTGATCAAAAAGATGGAACCTCGACTTGCACCAGGAAAGTGAAGAAATACACTCAAAATAGCAAAGGAATGGCCCCTCTCTGAACTGAGTCCAAGCTGCTGGAGAACTGTCGTGCTGCTGCTACTGCTAGAAATCAAATGAGGATTTGGGGTTGCTCCCCTCCTCAGAAAAGGCTGAAACTCTGGAATCGGACTCTACTCAAGAAACACAGAAAAACCCAGAAAGCTTTTCTGAAATGGTCGACCCCCGAAAATCACCCCCTTAGGGTTCTGCGCAGTCCCTCAATGTTCTGCGCTGCCACTAAATGAAACCCTTCAGAAATCTGCCTGAAACCTCTACCAAAACTCTCCAATATGCAAGGGTTGATCCCCTACTCAATCTCTCAGCACAAATCCTACTGCAAACCCTCAACCCAGACTCCTGCCAGAAAGAACTGTGTCCCCCTCTCAGTCCTGCGCAATCCTCCAAAACGCTAATGAAACTACTGCTGAAATGCTAATGGAAATACCTTGCCCGAGCAGGCACTCGAAGTCCCCCAGGGCTAAGGGTGAGATCTCCAAACGGAGACACTCAATGCACTAAACAGTGTTGCAGACTAACTAAACAGCCAACGTGCTCTAAGTTGAAATGACTATCACAAATGCTCATAACTGAATAATCCAAAATGAGGGGGCTCCTCTCTATTTTATAGCCTCTGCCTCTCATAATCCCTAGGCTCACCTCCTCCTGCGTGCTTCTCCTCTTGCCACATGTTCTTCCCTCCTGCACAGTTTCTCCATGTGTCTGCGTGGGCTCCATTTCTGCGTCCCCCTTTGGCCCCCTTGGCTCCCCTTTAAGTCACAACGATGTGCTACCTAGGAAGTGACTTTTTATTCTAAAGTGAGTTATGTCCCCCTTCCTCACTTTTATTTACAAATAACTATAGAAGGCAAAATTGAACAAAATCAATAATTCCAATTAGCCATGGCTAATTGAACAAAATCAAATATTCCAATTAGCCATGGCTAATTAGGAATATTACAGTCTCCCCCGGCAAAATGTTGCTTGTCCTCAAGCAACTGAAGTGATGGATGCTGCAAGATCTTCTCACTCTCCCAAGTGGCATCCTCATCCGACAAATTCTTCCACCTCACCAAGAATTCCCAAACCATCCTGCTCCGCAGCGACCTCTCCCTGGTATCAATGATAGCCTCCAGCTATAATACCAAATACCTCTCGTCATCCATGGGTAGTAGCTCATTTGTCACTGTCACTTGCTACCCCAATGCCTTCTTTAGGCATGATACATGAAAAATGTTATGAATCTTGCTGCCTTGGGGCAGCTCCAACTCATATGCAACCTGTCCAATCCTGCGTATCACCCTGTATGGCCCATAAAAGCGGGGTTTGAGCTTCTCAGCCCCCTTCTGCTTCAATGACGACTGTCTGTATGGCTGTAATCATAGGTAGACCATGTCCCCTACCTCGAACTGCCTCTCCACCCGACCCCTATCGGCATACAGCTTCTGCTGGTTCTGTGTTGTAGCCATGTTATCCTTGAGAGCTCAAAGGATATCCTGACTCTCTTGGATCCAAATCTTGGCTCTAGGAGCCCTACTATCACCAAACATCACGTCAACAAAAGATAAAGGATGATACCCATATAAGGCATAAAATGGTGACATACCAATGGACATGTCATGTGAAGTATTGTAGCAGTACTCCCCCAGATGCAACCACCTCAACCATGCTCGCTGCTGCCCACTGACATAGTTACGCAAGTAGCCCTCTAGCCACTTGTTAACTATCTATGTCTGTCCATCCATCTGTGGGTGATAACTGGTACTCGGTGTCAACTCCGTCCCCACCAAATGGAAAAATTCCTGCCAAAACCCGCCCATGAAACGGTTGTCCCTATCACTGACGATGGTCTTAGGAAGACCATGTAGCTTGAAGATCTCTCTGAAGAACAGCTCGGCCACCTGTGCCGCTATATAGTGTGCGGATATGGCAAAAAAATGTGCGTACTTTGTCAGTCAATCAACAACGACAAAGATACAATCCTTGCCCTGTACCATGGGCAACCCTGTGATGAAGTCCATCGAAATACTCTCCCATTTCCCCTCCGGAATGGGAAGAGGCTGCAATAATCCCGCGGGATGGCTCATCTCTCCCTTGTTTCTCTGGCAAACATCGCACTCCTAGATGTGCTGGAGTACGTCCTCCTTGAGGCCCTTCCATGAGAACCTCTCCCTAATGGCCCTATAGGTTTTAGTAAACCCCTAATGTCCTACCAATGGTGAATCATGAGATGCCAGGAGTATCTTCTTCTTGAGTTGAGACCCCTCAGTCAAGAAGATTCGGTCCCTATAATAGATGATCTCATCGACCACCCTGTACCTGTCATCTGCCACCTGCCCATCCAGAACCTCACATGCAAACCTATCCTTGGAGTACTCTACTAAAAGTCGAGCCCTCCAGTCTGTATCCAAGCTCATAAGAGACAACGTGGCTGGTCTACGTGAAAGGGCATCTGCTACCACGTTGTTCTTACCCTTGACATACTCAATGTCAAAGTCATATGCTTGAATCTTGTTGATCCACTTTTGCTGCCTCTCCTGCAGCTGCTTCTGCTCCAAAAAGAACTTGAGGATGTTGTGATCAGTCCTCACCCTGAACCTGTTACCCACCAAATACTGCCAGTACTTAGCAAATGCATGCATGATGGCCAACATCTCCTTGTCGTATGGAATACAACGTCTCATGCAGAAGGAGCTTCCGACTCTCAAAGGCTATAGGGTGACCTCCCTGCATCAATACTGCGCCGATCCCCTCTCCCGACGCATCTCACTCCAAAACAAATGGCTGGTAAAATCTGGCAATGCAAGCACTGGGCAGCGGCTCATAACCTCCTTGAGCCTGTCAAAGGCTCGCTGCGTTGTATCCGACCAACTGAATGCCCCCTTCCTCGTCAAATCTGTCAGGGGTGCAGCAAGCTGTGAGAAACCCTTGACGAACTTCCGGTAGTAAGTACAAATGCCAATGAATTCTCAAAGTTTCGTCACGTTTCTCGACTTCGGCCATTCTCTGATGGCCCTGATCTTCTCCTCGTGGATCCTCACTCCGTCCACTCCTATGATGTGTCCTAGATACAACATCTCCGTCAACCCAAACTCACACTTGGAGAGTTTGGCATAGAACTGCTGCTCCTGTAAGATACGCAATACCGTCTCAATGTGTTGGAGATGCTCCTCCCAAGTCCTGTTGTAAATGAGAATGTCATCGAAGAATACCAACACAAACTTCCTCAAGTGACTACGGAAGATGTAATTCATGCAGGACTGAAATGTAGCAAGGGCGTTGGTTAGCCCAAAAGGCATCACCAAGAACTCAAAGTGCCCATAGTGACACCTGAAGGCAGTCTTGGGAATGTCCTGCTCCCTCACGTAAATCTGATGGTACCGAGATCTCAAATCAATCTTTGAGAAGAATCGTGCTCCCCTCAACTCGTCCATCAACTCATCGATCCTGGGTATGGGGTACCTGTTCTTCAGGGTCTTCTTGTTCAGGGCCCTATAGTCAATGCACATCCTCAATGTACCATCCTTCTTCTTCACCAACACTACAGAAGAAGCAAAAGGACTCGTGCTCGGTCGAATGTGCCCAAGAGCCAGCAACTCCTGGATAGCCCGCTCAATCTCATCCCGATAGGCCTTGGGGTGCCTATAGGGGGTGGTGATCACAGCCTGTATGCCCTGCTCAAGCTTGATGGTGTGCTCAAACCCCTGATCCGGTGGTCGTCCTGGTGGAATCTCCCCAAACACTATGGCATACCTATCAAGGATGGACTGTATCTCTGGATGTACCGTCTGTCCTGTAGTCCCTGCCTCTGATGCCCACAGCTCCACTGCCCACTCTATGTCTCCCTTCCGGAAGACTGCCTCCATCTGATGAGTCGAAACAGTCTGAGGCGGATATGCGGGTTGTCCCTGTATCTTCTCATGCCTCCTTGTCTTCTCATCATCCCACTCCATCTCTAGGGTCTTCCAATCCGTCGTGACCTTCCCTAGAGTAATAAGCCACCGAACACCCAATATCATGTCGGTGTCCGGAATATCGACCACGAAAAAGTGGTCAATCAATGTGTAGGTGCCCATGGTCACTGAAAGCTCTAGAACATAGCGAGCACACGTCATGGTCTGATCTCCTGGAACCAATACTGAAAACCCATCGAAGCTCTCTGTCTGAATACCTCTCCGCTCAACCATCTAGGCATCGATGAAGTTGTGGGTTGCCCCATTGTCCACCAAAACTGATACTCGCTGGCCACGTAATATCCCCCGTACGCGTAGCATCAGATACTTGGGAACTCCTCGCAATGCTACAAGGGCCCCTTCGGTAGGTGCAAAAGATGCACCACCTGCTGCTAGCGGTGGAGGTGGCAAAGGTCCCTGTATGGCATGGCTATCTCCTACCTCCACATCATCCTCGTCATCCTCTTCTCCACTGCTCTCGGAGAAGACCTCAATAAAATGTGCTTTGCCAACAGCACATCTATGTCTTGGTGCCCACGGCGCCTGACATGTGAAGCACAACCGCTTCTTCTTCAGCTCCCTCCTGGCATCATCATCAAGCTGTACTCGTCCTGGATTCCCCTTTGGAGGAGGAATCCTCACATCCTTCCCCTTAGACTGAAAAGTCTGTCTCTGGGGGTAAGGTGTCCGGGTCCTGGGTAAGACATCTTGTAAGTCCCGGGTCCTGCTGATAGCGTCATGGAGTGTGGTCCATTTAGCGGATCGGATTAAACGCGGAAGTGGCTTTGCTAACCCCTCAACATACATATAAACCCTCTGTGTCGTGGATAGGTCTGGCACCATCACGGAGACCCTCAAGAAATCTGTAATGTAGGTCTCTGGGCTCCCTGTCTGTTTGAACCTCGTCAGCTCCACAAAATGCTGCTCTGGATCCCTCCGATCAAATCGCTCCATCAGTCTCTTGGTAAACTCGGCATATGTCGTCACTGTGGAGTGCCCCGGTGTAACCATCCCATGAAACCACCAATCCTGGGCCTCGCCATCCAAATGCAATGTTGCCACCTTGATGGCCTCTGCCTCTGACATCTGGTTAAGCTGGAAATAAATGTCCAGCTTCTCCACCCAAGACTTTGCTGAACTATTTGATGAACCATCAAACGTAGGCAAGTGGACTCTACTTGTTGCACGTTGGGTGTCACCATCATGGTAATGTCGGTACCCTCTGTGATGGTCGCGGGGTCTACTCTCCCGCTGGAGCTGAACAAAATCTCTGAATGAAAGGGCTTCCCCGAGCTCTTGCCCATAGGCCTGGTACTCTGCAAAATAATCGCCCATATGTTCGGGCTCTACCTCCTGCTAGGCTACGGCCCCCGTGTCGGCTCCTAAGAAAGTGGGCATGGTAAAGCGTGTAGGGGCATGTGAGGCCACCTGCTGCACAGTATCACGCTGCTCTAGCAAATGGTGGGATGCACCTGATCCCTCACCAACCTGGAAAACCCGTGGGCTCTCACACTGTCTAGCCTCTACTGTCGTGAATCTCTGCCCCATCACCTCAATCTGTCTCGACAGATACTGAACTGATTTGAGGAGCATATCAGCAAATCTCTTCCCGTCTTCGTCTGCCATCGGATCCTCCTGCTCTGCGTCCACCACAGGCTCATGTTCTGCGTCCACCACAGGCTCCTCCTGTTCTGTGTCCACCACCGGAACACAGTCTCCCCCTCCGTAGGTGTTCTCCAACCTACACCCAGTGTCTCGATATTTCCTACCTCTGTAACAGATGTAGGGTTTTTCCCCTGGTGTCATAGATTGCTAGCTCCACAGGCTGAGCCAGATCTATGCTCTAATACCACTGTAATATCCCTTATCAGGAATATTCCTCAAACACAAGCAAACTCCAACCAAAGATGGACTAGGAGGACATTTACCAGCTATGTCGCCTCTGAAAAGAGGACGAGATCCGGAGGCTACCTAGCCCTTTCCAGACTCTGTCTAAGAGTATAGGAGAAAACACACAAGTGGTATAATAGCCGAGAAGCTCAAAGATATAGAATAACAATGGTGCAACATATAACAATATAACCATAAGCAGATACTCAAGAAATGCAAAGAGAAATGCTAAGCCATTTTATTATACTGAGTAATAGAATGAGTACAGGAGGTGATCAGAAAGATGGCACCTCGACTTGCACAAGGCAAGTGAAGAAATACACTCAGAATAGCAAAGGAATGGCCCCTCTCTGAACTGCGTCCAAGCTGTTGGAGAACTGTCGTGCTGTTGTTGCTGCTAGAAATCAAATGAGGATTTGGGGTTGCTCCCCTCCTCAGAAAAGGCTGAAACTCTGGAATCGGACTCTACTCAAGAAACCCAGAAAAACCCAGAAAGCTTTTCTGAAATGGTCGACCCCCGAAAATCACCCCCTTGGGGTTCTGCACAGTCCCTCAATGCTCTGCGCTGCCACTGAATGAAACCCTCCAGAAATCTGCCTGAAACCTCTACCAAAACTCTCCAATATGCAAGGGTTGATCCCCTGCTCAATCTCTCAGCACAAATCCTACTGCAAACCCTCAACCCAGACTCCTGCCAGAAAGAACTGCGTCCCCCTCTCAGTGCTGCACAGTCCTCCAAAACGCTAATGAAATTGCTGCTGAAATGCTGATGAAACTCCTGCCAAAATGCTAATGGAAATACCTTGCCCGAGCAAGCACTCGAAGTTCCCCAGGGCTAAGGGTGAGATCTCCGAACGGAGACACTCAATGCACTAAACAGTGTTGCAGACTAGCTAAACAGCCAGGGTGCTCTAAGTCGAAATGACTATCACAAATGCTCATAACTAAATGATCCAAAATGAGGGGGCTCCTCTCTATTTTATAGCCTCTGCCTCGCACAATCCCTAGGCTCACCTCCTCCTGCGTGCTTCTCCTCTTGCCACGTGTTCTTCCCTCCTGCACAGTCTCTCCATGTGTCTGCGTCGGCTCCATTTCTGCGTCCCCCTTTGGCCCCCTTGGCTCCCCTTTAAGTCACAACGTTGTGCTACCTAGGAAGTGACTTTTTATTCTAAAGTGAGTTATGTTCCCCTTCCTCACTTTTATTTAAAAATAACTATAGAAGGCAAAAATTGAAGAAAATCGAATATTCCAATTAGCCATGGCTAATTAGGAATATTACAACCCTTCAATTGATATTTCTCAGTGAATAATGATGGTACGTCAGGGAGAAGACTTCATGGCCAAGAGCATTGTCAAAAGGACCGGCATGATGGGGATCCACACCCTAAGTGTATAGATGTGAGGAGGGAGCAATCGTGGATGCATGAGTTCCCAACTTGACCTTTGTTTTTGCACCCCTCTTGTGCACCCTTTACTTTTTCTTGATTTTTCTTTCTATTACTGCTCATAGCTCAAAGGATGATGTATAATAGTTGTATTACCGTTTTAAGGATGAGTCATTTCACTACTCATCGAAGCTGTGATATGCAAGGGTTATAATGGGGCAACATGTGCTCAAGAACCGAGTTATGGCCATAATGAGTGAGGTAGAGACAGAGTGCATGCTATGCTTTTGCCCACGTGTTAATGTGTATGTCTCGGTCATATTTTGCATTTTGATATTCTTTTATTTTATTTTGTGGCCATGATATGCTCTTTTCTTTTCTTTTAGCTACATCAACCTCCCAGGGAAAAGTTTCAGTCGCTACCCAGGTATGTGGATGTATGGGTGCCAAATCCCAAAGAACCAATGGTTAGTTGAACTCGAAGAATGGAGGTGTAATATGGACTTATAATTTAAGATGGAAAGTGGTAAGTATGGAATAGGAATAGATGGAATTACGCTATCTCAATCAGGGCTTCCCAAGTAGTGGCCCTCTTATACCCATTGGGCCATTAACGATGGTCCCGCTGGATAAAGATCGAAGATTTAACCCCCCATTTAAGGTGAGAGAACAAGATTATGGTCAAAACCACTCTTTCTTCCAGGGCATCCCATAATCCATATCAAATTCCCAAATACAAACAAACATAAGCACCCAATTGCAAAAATGAATAAGTACCTTTTGGTCGGAAGTGCAACTTCATCCATGTGCTCTTGCCAAATGGGTGAGAAGCATATGGCTAATGCAGGTGGTGAAGATGTAATGGCACATCATTAGCTAGTGGTGGTTGCCAGGCGCTACATAGTTGGCCAACTGGATGTGAAGAATGGGGGAAAAGTTTTCTCCTATAAGGTTACCCATTTTGGTGGGTAACAAATTTGAAGGCTTAGAAGTGGTCTAAATAGGCCAATCTTCTAACTTCTAACCCCCCCACCTCTAGAAATGTTCAGGCACTTTTGGATGATTATTTGATTGCCTTTTGTGCAGAAATTACAATCCTGTGAAAACAGGGCAGCTAGTTGTTTTCCACAATAGCCCCACTAACCAAGAATTTGTTCATAGAAATAATTATATATTTGGTTAGGATATTTTTTGCACATCAAATTTGACTATTTACTTGATGTATTCTATTAGTATTTGGTGTACTTCTTGCTATTTTAGTATATTTTACGCATATTTTTCATAGTAGAACCGCTAACAACAAACTCCTCCACTTCAACCATATGACCTCATCACAAGGCACCAATCTTGTGGTGGTTCATTGGAGTCATCCACGCGAACCCTACCATAGCACTTTTTGGTAGGAATTGGGCTTAAGGGGTCAGAATTAGGCTGAGATGACAATGGGCCTCTTTCCTGTCTGTGTCGATTGAACAAAATTGTACAAATCTTCAACAATCCCTACTAACAAGAGCATTAACAGGTCAAACACGATCAACCCATACTCTTAAGCAAGAGTGTGTCAATCCTTTCAATCATGAGAGGAAGAATCCCACATATCACTACAAAAGAAAAATGCCCTTCTTGCTCAATCGACGAGCATAAAAATGGGGCATCTCCGCAACAGAAAAACCTTGAACTCGCTAACTCCAAATGGGATGATAATGTCAATTCCATCCCACGCTACTACCCTCCCAATGCCAAGGAGCCAAACCTACAACAACCTTGCAAGCAAGCAAACCAAATACTGAAATGAAGCAATCAAAGAGCTAAAAAAGTGAGAAAAGATACCATCACAAAAGCCAAAAGTCCCTTGAAATCAACTTGAATGTTGAGCAATGATCAATCAATGCTTAAAAAATTTGCCACATAGCTAAGCCCTCTAGACATTTCATCACCAACTTTACCACAAGCATACTAGCATCAATCATGTTGGAATTTCTAAGTCTAACTATTAGAAACCCTTCATGTACTTTTCTGATCTATTTCTACCTACTTGTTCTGATTATTTAACAAGTTATTTACCATGTAAACATGGAAAATAAATACAAGTACATGCTCAACACATTACAGATCATCAACTAAAGGAAACAAAACAAGCACACAAGTGACACCGTTGCTTTTGGACCAATGTCCCTGGAAAAACCCATTGCGGGAAAACTGGTGCAGCTATCTGAGGGTTTTAATTATTAAGCGGTTTCAAAATACAATCTGGGTGCCAAAACCGACTCACCCAACAGAGAATAATCTCGGCAGTAGTACCTCTCAGTCGAAGACAGATGTTCCAGCGGAAACCCCGGATAAACACTCCAACAGCCCCCAGCTCAAATCTGCCCCACGAAAACCCCAGCATCAGCCTCTAGGGACTGCGTCAGCCCTTTCTGGCCCAGTGTCTTCCCAGCGTTACCCTAGCTTGCCCTGTGTCAGCCTATGGAGGCAGCGTCAGCCCTTAGAGCCTCTGTGTCACCTATGCTGACTCTCTGAGGCATTGTGCAGCTCCTGGCTGCCTCTGCGTGAACCTCTGGCTGGCTCTGCGTCCCTCTCTCCCGGCTTTTGCGCTAATCCTCCAGGTACTATCTCTGCCTCTCTGCTTCTGTATTCATTGCCCCTCAGCTGCAACTCTGATCACTCCATCGATTTCCTCAGCAAACCCTGCCACAGAAAATCGAATTCTTGATCAACTCGCTGTGTTCTCCAAGTGACCCTCAAGCCTCCTCTTATACTTTTCTCGTTGACAATTCAACAACCGAGATTAAGTCCCTCATCAACGGCTAAGATTAACTCTAGCTCGATCCATGACTTTTGGACCCTTCTAACACAGTTTTATATTAATTCACATTAATATTTTATTTTCCCTAAGTTTAGACTTAGGGACTCCATTAAAAATATTAATTATTTTAATATCTTCCAAATTGTTTAAAACCTGCCCAAACCATTTTTGGTATTGGAGATCTCATGTGCTTTAGCCTCTCCGCCCATTTTCGTGGCTAGAGCACATTCGATGCTACCCCAAATCAACAAATCACACTATCAATCAAGCCAAGGTCACCCTTGTCCTTGGGTAGAGTACAAACATCCCAAGCCACCAACTATAAACCCTTCTAACCACAATATGAATAAAAACATATATGAATTCTTACAATACATGTAAGTGTACTTCTGCAATTAATACCTAGCGATCAGTTTCCTTCTCTACATTGGTATCAGAGCCACTATTCCATTGTTTTCTCGTCACCCACCTCCTGCGTCGTCGCATCTTCTCACTGTGCGTATCACTATCTTTCGTTCCTCATTCCACAAGCCCCCGCAACCTTATTTTCCCCAACCATTTCCCTGCCAGTTCATACCTTATCCTCTGTCGTGTGTCGCATTGTCTCCCCACCGTCCTCACCTTTTGTTATTGTCACTGGCTTCTCCCGTCTTCTGTTGTCTGTCACCTGACCCTGTCCACCCAAACCGTGTCGATCATCGCTGACAGTGCCACCTATTCTGCAGGTCCCTATTCATCGTGTCGCCATCCACATCTGCCGTCAACGTGACCTCCACCGTCTTTTCTGTAGACCCCGACCGGCACTAATCCATCATGTCCCTTCAAACCGTTTTTCATTTATTTCATAACCTTTGTATAACGTAAATCATACTTATTGAATTAAAAAAAAAATAATAATTATATAATTACATATAATTAAAATATATATATATATATATATTAACTATATATATTTAAAATTATATAAATTACTTATATAATTAATTACTTAATTCATTAATATATATATTATTTAAAATAAAAAAATTGGTTCCATCAAGAAAAAATGGAACAAAATGGGAAGTAATATTAGTGGTAGGTCCCTGGACCCACATACAGAAATTGGACTATGAGCAGCTGCCATTCAAATGCCGGAAGTGCCATGTCTACGGGCACTTTGCCAGGGACTGCCCGACTAAAGGAGTGGAAGAAAAAGGAAAGGACGAGGGATGGAACCAAGCAAAGCGATCCAAAACCTCTCACAGGAAGAATACAAATGGGGGTGCCAAAACCCACCAAGAGGGCATAGCTCAAAAATCAGTCAGGGAAAGTCAAGGGAATAAATTCGAAATCCTCGGATCTGAGATCATGAACACACATGAGACAGAAGTTCCAAAGGAGACCTCTCCCCCCAAAGCCTCCCCCTCCATCAAAAGCCCAGAGCCTTCCAAAGAAAAGGCTACAGAAGAAGAGGATGAAACCCAAGAGTCTGAAGAATCAGAGGAAGAAGGGGAAATCGGGGAATCCCAGTCTTCTCCCAGAAGATCTACTCGAGGGCGCAAATCTGCAAAAGAGAAAAGAGAACAAGAAACCTACAAGGACAAGCTCCAGGGCAGCCAGCCAACGCTAGAGAAGCTTCTAGCCAAAACCCCGAAGGTGACAAGGATTCAAACACAGGGCTCTAAGGGAGCCCCCCAAGGCAGAAATAAATGATGAAAATAATCTCCTGGAATTGTAGGGGGATGGGTACCTCAGCTAAGGAAGAAGCAATGCACAGCTTAACAAGATTGGAATCCCCAGATATCCTCCTCATCCAGGAGACTAAATTGGAGGACTCAGCTTTCCTCCAAGCAAGCAAAAAATTTTGGAAAAAAAATGGAGCGCATGCAGTGTCTGCCCGTGGAGCATCGGGAGGGCTGGGGGCGCTCTGGAACTCAAATAAGTTTTCTCTAATTTCTGAGTCCCTCAACACTCATTGGATCTTTTTAAAAATGAAACACTTAGATTCAAAAGAGATTATATGTCTGTTCAATGTGTATGTTCATAATAATGAGAAAAAACATTGTTGGGACTCCATCAAAGGCCTAGCAGATATAGAAAACTTGGAAAATGTCATTATAGCTGGAGATTTAAACCTCACACTCCAAGCATCAGAAAAAAGAGGAGGTAGCATAGTCAGGGACCCGACAAGAGAATGGGCAGAAGACCTCATGCAAGATTGGGATCTGCTAGATATAAAACCAGTCTCAGGCACTTTCACTTGGTCAAACAAGAGAGTGGGGCCGGGACACATAGCAGCAAGACTTGACCGTTTTCTTGTCCAAAGCTCCTTCCTTCTCTTGGGGTTGGAGGCTAGAATGCGCATTCTCCAAACCAGTGCCTCTGATCATAAGCCTATCAGTCTAGAGCTGACTCCCACTAAGGATTTAGGACCTATACCCTTCAGGTTTAGCTCCCTATGGATCAAAGAGCCTGATTTCCTGCATAAGATTAGAGAGAGCTGGAAAGAGCCGGTCAAGGGGTCCCCCTTCTTTGTATGGGAGGAAAAACTTCGTAGGATCAAAAAAACGTTGAAAGGTTGGGTAAAGACATTGCCAAATCCTGCAGTGGACAGAAAAAAAATTCAAAACGAATTGGAACTCCATCACCTACACCTGGAAGCTGCTGAAATCACCAAAGAGGAGTTAGATAAGGAAAACCTGCTGCAACACAAATTCCATAGAGCGTGCCTGGCAGAAGAAGAGTTTTGGAGACTCAAGTCAAGGAGTCTATGGCTAAAAGCTGGAGACCGCAATTCCTCCTTCTTCCACAAACAGGCCCAAGCTAGAAAATGCCGAAACAATATATCAGAAATAAAAAATGAGAACAACACCATAAAATATTTTGACAGCATCAAGAAGGCAGCATCAAATCATTTTGGAAAAATGTATTCTGAAGATATGGGGACCAGCCAGACTGCCAAACTGATAGACGATGTCCCCAAACTCATAACTGCAAAAATGAACCAGATTCTGGAAAGTAAAATCTCAGCTAACGAAGTTAAAGATGCTCTGTTTGCAATGGAACCCGACAAAGCCCCGAGTCCGGATGGCTTCACGCCCAGGTTTCTTCAAACTTGCTGGCAAATAGTCGAGAAGGATCTTATGAAAATGATACAAAAATCCCAAGAGTGTCAAAAAATTGGGGGCAGCACAAACTCAGCGTTCCTGGCTCTCATTCCTAAAGAAAAAGGTGCTAACTCCTTCAACAGATTCCGCCCAATATCCCTATGCAACATTGGATACAAAGTGATCACCAAAGTTATAGCAAACAGATTGAAGAAAATCCTCCCTAAAGTCATCCCGGAGAACCAAGGTGGCTTCATTCAAGGTAGGCAGTTGGTAGACAATTTCATCTTGGTCCAAGAGGCGATCCACTCAAGCCTCCGACGGAAAGAAAAAGGTATGGTTATTAAACTCGACCTAGCAAATGCTTTTGATCGCGTAAGGCATAAATTTCTATTTGATGTAATGCACAAGCTAGGTTTTGGACAAAATTTCATAAAATGGATCAGAGCTTGTATCTCCGAACCATGGATTGCTCCTCTAGTGAATGGCAGGGCTGTCGATTTCTTTAAAGCAACTAGAGGGCTGAGGCAGGGGTGCCCCCTGTCGCCTCTCCTTTTTGTTTTGCAGGCCTCTGTCCTCAGTTTCCACTTAAATAAGAAACAGCAAGAACAAGAAATAGTTGGATTGGGCATAGCAAGAGGGATCAAATGCATCAACCATGCACTCTTCGCAGATGATACTCTGCTTCTTGGGGCTGCTTCTCATCTATCGGCAAGGAAATTCAAAGAGGTGCTGGAAGATTACTGCCAAGCATCGGGCAGCGAACTAAACAAGGGTAAGTGCCACGTATATTGCTGGAATGTATCAGTGGCTGCTGCAAACACCATTGCCAGATGCCTGGGTTTTGCAGCATCAGCTTCTTGGACCTCCTTCAAGTACCTCGGGCTGCCAATCTTCCACAAGAGGGCTACAAGTAAGGACTGGTCTCCACAGATAGAAAAATTCAAAAACAAAATGCAGGCCTGGGGGTCACATTGGCTCAATTTGGCAGGGAAATCAGTGTTAATAAAATCAGTAATAAGCAGCCTGCCTCTGTTTAAATTTTCTGTACTGTTGGCACCAATGGGAGTCATTAAAAACATGGAGGAATTAATCAGAAAATTCCTTTGGAAAGGAGGCAAGAACAATGAAAAGAAACTCTCATTAGTAAACTGGGATATAGTTGCCAGGCCGCTACAAGAAGGAGGATTAAATTTTAAAAATTTAAGCACTCAGAATCTAGCATTGGGTGCTAAACTGATCTGGAAGATCATAGCACCAAAGCCTGGATGGGTCCAGTTGGTGTTGTGGCGAAAATATTTCAGAGGGCAGCGACTACGTTGTCTGGAGCAACCTAAAGAACAGATCAGATCCCCCCTCAGCAAGCTAATATTTAAAGTTGGGCCTCTTATCAGAGATAATGCTTATTGGATTCCCGGGAATGGCAAGCACATTAGAATCTGGGAGGATAGCATTATGAATAGACCTCCGATTGCAAACTCGAGTCTAAGGAAAGAACTGAAGGCGTGGATGGAAGAAGCGAATCTAAATACGCTATGGGACATATCTTCTTGGCATGGAGACAGTTGGGCAGGCTGGAAAACGCCCAACGTTCCAGCTGCGTGGTTACCAGATTATGCAACGCTTCTTCAGATGCTTCATGGAGCTGCCCCTATCCACGCGAGAAGGAAAGATTCGAGAGGTTGGGGAGCGCATCAGACAGGATATTCAGTGTCTCAGGGCTATGCCAAAATCACGGAGAGACCCCACGTCCCCCCCAATCTGGCGCCTTGGAAAGGTATCTGGAATTTTCCTACTATCCCAAAGATTGATTTTTTCTGCTGGCTGTTATGCCATCAAAAAATCCTAACAGAGGATAGACTGCTGAAAAGGGGATTTCTTGGCCCTTCAAGATGTGTTCTATGTAAAGAAAACTCCGAATCTGCTGTCCATATTTCTCTGGATTGCAAATTTACAGTTCAGATCTGGCAGGAGCTCCTTGGAACGCAGAAACTGATGCCCAACCTCCCCCACGCAGTTCCGGATTTGTTTGCTGGGTGGTTGGCTAGATATCCAGGACCAGGCCCAAAAAACAAGATTGTCAAATTTGCTTGGACTGCCCTGCCCAAATTTATTAGCTGGCAAACCTGGTTGGAGAGGAATAGGAGGATTTTCAGGGACAAGGAACAAAACTATAAAGTAGTTGCACACACAGTTAAAGGACAACTAAATGAGTGGCTGAGTGATAAAGATGACGACTCAAATTTAAGCCAGCATGACATGGAGTTCGGAGCAGCTCTCAATCTAAAATTTCAAAAGTCTACAATATCTCCTCTATGCCTTAAAGACTGGCAAATAAGGAAAAACGGAGAAGAATTTCAAGCTTGGTTGAATAATCAAACTCTTCCTTTCTTGTTCTTTGATGGAGCAGCCAAAGGAAATCCAGGAAGGGCTGGAGCAGGAGGCATAATCATAAATCCAAAAGAGCCTTCCACTCACAGATTTGCTTGGGGTCTAGGCCTCACCACAAGCATTCAAGCGGAAGTCATGGCGCTGTTCCAAGGGATCAAAACACTGAGGGACATGGGACTCACAGAAGCAACTGTGCTGGGAGATTCCCAAATCATTATAAATGTAATGGTGAACAATGCAAATCTAGCAGATCTACGACTGGCAAGGACAATTTCAAGAATCAAAAGCATGATAAAACACATGAATCTGACATTTTTCCATATTCTAAGAACAAATAACAAGGAAGCAGATGTAGAAGCAAATAGAGCAGCCCAGCTAGATGCTGGATCTATCCTTAGAGATAATGAACTCTCCTGGGACCCAATCCCCTAAAAAATCTCTATGTTCTTCCGTCTTTTGCTAAAGCAGTTTGTTTGTATCCATAAACTAGGGAAGATAGCAGGAAAAGACCATGTGAAAAATTGTAAAAAAATGTGATTCAAAAGTGTTTGTGGCATGCTCAGCTGGTTGGAGAGATTCCAAGAAACCAGTATCAGCTTTTGTAACCGAACTCATGGTATTTTGCCAGACAGTTAATGAAAGTCCCATAACCGTTTTTGTAAAAAAAAAAAAAAAAAAATAATGACAACACCAATTCAAAGAAATTTCAAGAAGAACTTGATAAAATGCGACAGTGCCTCGATAATGTCGAAAGGAAGCAGACAGAGTTAGGAGAGGGTCAAGACAGGATAATTGTAACTCAAGAGAAAATGGCAAGCGATATTAGAAAAATAGATAACGTTGAGAGAATGTTGAGCCAGTTAATGGGAGGAATCAATCCAGTTTTTAATCCCTTAATCGCTCAAGAACCAACACAAAGTCCCAAGAATCCAGAAGGAAAATATTTTTTTAATCATGAAATTTTGCAAATACCGCAAATACACTTCCAAGGAAGTCAGTACTATACGAAATTTCCAGAAAAGGACTACCAACAAATTAAAAGAGAATTACCTAAGTACGATGGTAAAGATCATAGAGGTGCTATTGTGTGGGTTAATAAAATGGAGGCCATTTTTTAGTCAAACCCGCCAATAGGTGAGCGAGAGAAGATCATGACTGCATCCAACAACTTGGAAGTTGAAGCATATGATTGGTTCCTATGGTGGTCCAACAAATGTGAAGCTCATTCATTTACTTGGAAGAATTTTGTGGATGCCTTACTAAAGAGATTTCATGACGAAGAAGAGGATAATGTCTATGAAAAAATCATCTTAAGCAAAAAAGGTCTATAAGTGAATACACCCACGAGTGGGAAGTATTAGTTGTAAGACAGAGGATTCTCTTATGAAGAACTGCTAAAAATGTATAGATGTGGACTTAAGGAGTATATCTTAGCAGAATTGAAGTTGTACAAGCCCAAAACTATTGAAGAAGCCAAACATGCAGCAATAATTATTGAGCAGAAATATAAATTCCATAAAACATCACATGCCAGTGATGAAAATCCAGCAGTTACTCAAAAGAAAAGACAAGCAAGAATTCTCTGGATAAATCTAGCAAGTACATTCCACTCCCGTTGCGAGGAGGAAAACAAAATCCAAGTTTTGAAAGGAAAAAGGATGACAAATGTTGGACGTGCGGAGACAAATACTCTCCAAGACATAAGCGCAACACACAAAAACTTTACAACTGTGAAGCAAAACGAGAAGAGGAATCTTCAAATAGTGACTCCGACGAAGAAACTAATGAAGAAAATGAGACTCCTAATCCAGATCCAGAAGAAGAAAATATGTCGAGAATTTCTCTGGCAGCTATCACAGGGATAGCCCAACCACAAACATTAAAGTTGAAGGGACATATTAAGAAGCAAAACATTATTGTGTTAATAGATTCAGGAAGCACCCACAATTTTATAGATGTCAACGTCGCAAAGAGGCTAAATCTATTTGCATACCCTGTGACAAATATAAAGGTTATGGTGGCAGATGGAAAAAAAATAGATGGAGTAGGGAAGTGTCATAAAGTTAAAATGCAACTAAACAATTACAAAATGGAGTCTAGCTTTTACACAGTTCCCTTGGGAGGTGTAGATGTCGTCCTAGGAATACAATGGTTACAAATGTTGGGGACATATTCCGCAAACCACCAGAAACAATTCATTAAGTTCAAGTGGAATGGAAGAAAGTATAAATTGTTCGGGTTCCAGGCTCCTCCTACCCAAATCATATCTGCACAACAAATGAAGAAACTTATTCACAAAGGAGCTTCGGTATTCGTCGCACAGTGCCAACAATTAGAGTTATTATCGATGGAAGGGACTCACCAACAGTCTAAAGTTACATCCCTAATCCGAAAATATGACAAAGTATTTTAGGAACTATTGATGAAATTACCTCCTGAAAGGAAAATCAAACACATCATTGAAGTTAAACCAGATGCGGCACCTATAAATGTCAAGCCATATCGCTATCCCCATCATCATAAAATAGAGATAGAAAGGCTAATACAAGATTTGCTAAAATGTGGAGTCATTACGAAAAGCAGAAGTCCATATGTGGCTCCAGTAGTGTTAGTCAGAAAGAAAGATGGATCCTTTCGATTGTGTATAGATTATTGAGGATTAAACAAGATTACTATTAAACACAAATTCCCTATTCCATTTACTGATGAGGTGTTGGATGAACTCCATGGCGCAGAATATTTTTCAAAATTAGACTTGAGGTCGGGCTACTATCAAATTCGAGAAAGATTAGAAGACATTGAGAAGACTGCATTCAAAACTCGTGAAGGGCATTATGAGTTTAAAGTAATGCCATTTGGTCTAACAAATGCACCGGCCACTTTCCAGGCAACCATAAACAAACTCTTCCACCCATTACCTGCAAAAATTTGTATTGGTCTTCTTTGACGATATCGTCGTTTATAGCAAAACAATGAAGGAGTGCCTCGAGCATCTAGAAGAAGTACTTTCTATGTTGGAGAAGAATCAATTTTATGCAAAATTATCAAAATGTACCTTTGGCCAAAAGGAAGTCGAATATCTGGGACACATCATATCCAAAGGAGGAGTCAAAGTAGATCCCAGCAAGATTAAAGCGATCAAAGAGTGGCCCAAGCCGAAGAATATATCAGAACTTAGGGAATTCCTTGGCTTAATTGGACACTACAGAAAGTTCATAAAAAATTACGCACATGTGACTACTCCCCTAACAAATTTACTAAAGAAAAGTTCCTTTCAATGGGACAAGAAGGCAGACGAATGCTTTGAATCCTTAAAAGAAATAATTTCAACTACCTCGGTTCTGGCAACCCCAAATTTCTCCGAGCTTTTTGTGGTAGAGTGTGATGCCTAAGGATTTGGGATTGGAGCAGTTGCCCCATAGCTTACGAAAGTCAAAAACTTAATAAAAGGGAAAGCTTGAAGTCTACCTATCACAAGGAGATGTTGGCCATTATTCATGCGTTAAGCAAGTGGCGTCAATACTTATTAGGAAGCAAGTTTTCAATCCGCACTGATCATAACAGTATTCAATTCTTGTTACAACAAAAAACCTTATCAACAAAACAACAGAAATGGATAGAGAAACTGGTTGCATTTGACATGGAAATTTTGCACAAAAAGGGAAAGGATAATGTGGTTGTCGACACTCTCTCACGTAAAGATGAAGACACTAAAACATGTTTGCATTGGTAGTAGTCCCTGATTGGTTGGACGATATTCGAACTAAATATGCCAAGGATCTAGACTCTTGTTCGATAATCGAAAACATCAATCAACATCCTAATTTTGAAAGGAAAAATGGCATACTATGGAATAAGGGTAGGATTTACCTAAGTCCTTCATCCAAATTTAAAATAAAGGCTCTAAGAGAATCACATAATTCCCCTGCAATTGAGCATGTTGGGTTCTTTAAGACATAATACAACACACGTCAATCATTCTATTGGAAGGGAATGAGTAAGGAAATTCATAAATACGTCGCTGAATGCGACATTTGTCAAAAAAGTAGTAGTGACAATGTCTAAACTCTTGTTTGTTAGACTTGAGGTCGGGCTACTATCAAATTCGAGAAAGATTAGAAGACATTGAGAAGACTGCATTCAAAACTCGTGAAGGGCATTATGAGTTTAAAGTAATGCCATTTGGTCTAACAAATGCACCGGCCACTTTCCAGGCAACCATAAACAAACTCTTCCACCCATTACCTGCAAAAATTTGTATTGGTCTTCTTTGACGATATCGTCGTTTATAGCAAAACAATGAAGGAGTGCCTCAAGCATCTAGAAGAAGTACTTTCTATGTTGGAGAAGAATCAATTTTATGCAAAATTATCAAAATGTACCTTTGGACAAAAGGAAGTCGAATATCTGGGACACATCATATCCAAAGGAGGAGTCAAAGTAGATCCCAGCAAGATTAAAGCGATCAAAGAGTGGCCCAAGCCGAAGAATATATCAGAACTTAGGGAATTCCTTGGATTAATTGGATACTACAGAAAGTTCATAAAAAATTACGCACATGTGACTACTCCCCTAACAAATTTACTAAAGAAAAATTCCTTTCAATGGGACAAGAAGGCAGACGAATGCTTTGAATCCTTAAAAGAAATAATTTCAACTACCTCGGTTCTGGCAACCCCAAATTTCTCCGAACTTTTTGTGGTAGAGTGTGATGCCTAAGGATTTGGGATTGGAGCAGTTGCCCCATAGCTTACGAAAGTCAAAAACTTAATAAAAGGGAAAGCTTGAAGTCTACCTATCACAAGGAGATGTTGGCCATTATTCATGCGTTAAGCAAGTGGCGTCAATACTTATTAGGAAGCAAGTTTTCAATCCGCACAGATCATAACAGTATTCAATTCTTGTTACAACAAAAAACCTTATCAACAAAACAACAGAAGTGGATAGAGAAACTGGTTGCATTTGACATGGAAATTTTGCACAAAAAGGGAAAGGATAATGTGGTTGTCGACACTCTCTCACGTAAAGATGAAGACACTACAACATGTTTGCATTGGTAGTAGTCCCTGATTGGTTGGACGAGATTCGAACTAAATATGCCAAGGATCTAGACTCTTGTTCGATAATCGAAAACATCAATCAACATCCTAATTTTGAATGGAAAAATGACATACTATGGTATAAGGGTAGGATTTACCTAAGTCCTTCATCCAAATTTAAAATAAAGGCTCTAAAAGAATCACATAATTCCCCTGCAGTTGGGCATGTTGGGTTCTTTAAGACATACTACAACACACGTCAATCATTCTATTGGAAGGGAATGAGTAAGGAAATTCATAAATACGTCGCTGAATGCGACATTTGTCAAAAAAGTAGTAGTGACAATGTCTAAACTCTTGTTTGTTACACCCCTTACATGTTCCAAATCATAAATGGGAAGAAATCTTCATGGATTTCATCGACGATTTACCTATGTTTGATGGTAAGGACAAGATATTTGTTGTAGTAGATAGACTCACTAAATATGCACACTTTATGGCAGTCAAGAAAACGGACTCAACCAAGCAAATTGCAAAGGTCTTTTGCAAAAACATCTACAAGCTACATGGTCTACCTAAAGTTGTCGTTAGTGATAGAGACGTAAGATTTAAAGGAAATTCCATGAAGGAATTCTGCAACCAAGCGGGAATAACCCTTAACATGAGTTCATCCTACCATCCACAAACAGATGGTCAAAAAAAAATAGTAAATAAGTGTTTAGAAACATACCTATGATGCTTCATATCTGATAAAAAAAGCAAATGGTCACAGTGGTTGCATTTAGCAGAATGGTGGTACAATACCACTTATCATACCTCAGCGAAAATGACCCCATTCCAAGCCCTATATGGTTATGAACCCCCGAGATGGAAAGATTTTGCATTAAATGACACTAAAGTTCAAGCAGTGAAAAACCATTTGGAAGAAAGTCAAAATATTATCTAGATATTAAAGGAAAACCTAGCAACTGCCAGAAATCGAATGAAGCAACAAGTTGACCAACACCGTTCAGAAAGAGAATTCGAAGAAGGAGACTGGGTCTTCATAAGACTACAACCTTACAAGTAGTTATCCTTGAAACAACAAGGAAAGAACAAGTTAGCTCCGAAATTCTATGGGCCTTTCTAGATAATCAGAAAAATCAATGATGTAGCTTATGGATTGAAACTACCAGAAAATTGTCGAATCCACAACGTATTCCATGTTTCGTGTCTCAAAAAGGTACTAGGTCAAAACCAATCAGCTCAAACCAAGATACCTGAAGTCGATGAAGAAGGAAGGATTGTCTTAGAACCTGAAGGTATCCTTGCAACCAGAGAGAAGGTACTATGTTCCAAAACTATTAGAGAATACCTAATCAAGTGGAAAAAACTTCCAGAAGAAGACTCCTCATGGGAAACTGAGAAGTTTCGACAGCAATACCCCTCGTTACCCTTGCTTTGAGGACAAAGCAATTTTTAAGGGTGGGGCAATGTTATGAATAATTAATTAATAATAATAAATAAATAAATAATCAATTAATTAAGTATTTTTATTAATAATAGTTGTGAAAGGGTTTATGGTCAAAAGTCGTGACCAATCAGCCTCGTGACCAGTCACTGCCTATTTAGGCATACCATCCGAGGGATTGTAATCGATCATCTAATTATTGAATAAAAACATATATGAATTATTGAATAAAAACATATATGAATTCTTACAATACATGTAATTATACTTCTGCAATTAATACTCAGTGATCAATTTCTTTCTCTACAAATTTTGTCATTTATGAGGGTATCGAACTAGCATTTAATCAAGAGCACCAATCCCTCTATGTACGTTGATGTTAGTGGCATTTAATGTTAAACTCCTCTATCATGATCCTACTAAAAATGTACGCATCACTCAAAAAAATTCTTGAATTGGCATGCTAAGTATTTTTTATCTTATTTTAATGCTTAGAGAGTGATATTGATGACAAAGATCCCAAAATAGACAAAGATTTTGATGATGTGTAGGTATTTGTTGTAACATGATTGTTTTTGGATGCTAGAGGCCATCTAGGTCTTGTTTTTTGATGTATTTTCGATTCAAAGATGGATTGCACTCAGTGTTATTTTGGTTATGTGCACCCTTACATGCTCTATAAATGAGATTTTTTGCTTATTTGTGTATAAATGGTTTGGATTCATATGGATGCATATGAATATATGCAGTTTTCTTTAAAATTTGAATATTTAAGTGTTTTTGGTTGACCAGTATTTTAACAGTAAGTGTCCGAGGGGTCTACCAATTCGATGGCCAGTCTAGTTCCGATAACATTGCTCACAAACTGCTCCCATTTCTACTTCAAATTGTCTATCCATGACATCTTGGACAAGCAAAGTGAGCTCTTTGAAAGCTTCAGGCTTTTAGGAGTTTCCTTCACCCCCTAGATGTCCTCGGGATTTCAACCTTGAAAACAAGTTAGTTGAGTGAAGGTCAACCTAAGCTGAACTTTCCACCCTATACTAAAATGATTAGGATCAAGTTGACATAAGGATCCCCCCCTAGGCTAGGATTTTCCTTCGCCCAAAGTGTGGAGCAAATCACCAAGGTAACAGTGGGTGCTTTGCTTGATAGTGCTCTTGGGCTCTCCCCAAAAGAGTTTAGGACTTTTCAAGGGAGAGATTGAGAGATAACAGTATGTACAAACATTTTAATCACAACATCTTCATGGACGACACTAAGATCTGGGATAAAATCAATGAATAACATAACTTGTGCAACTGGACAGGTGTAACCATGAATTCCAAATGTGCCTAACCTATCTTGGAGGAGGGAGTTTATTTGAATATCCATAAATACCTGAGAAATTTAAAGGGCCATATAATTCAACCTCTGAACTTTTCTTGACATGATGCCATCTTGTTTTACTTCCAAATCTTTACAATCAAAAGCTGATATGAAATTTTGAAAACACACAACCATCACCTCGTTTCCATAATAATGGAATTGCTAGGTGAGTCTACAAAAATGCCTTCAACACTATCGATTCTTCTCACCTCACCAATCAACATAACACTTCAAATTGTGAGAATAGGGCTTTGTTACTCCATGGTGTTGACCAATGAGATAAATGATATTCAACAAGAATGTCTCAACAAATCACTACAGCATGTCTACTAAATTTAGGAACAGGACATGATCCTCAAGAACAGCGCCAATATGTTGCCTTGTAATCCTGCGCTTCACCAAGTTTCCGAAGTCTAAGTACAAAAATGTAAATAAAGGAAAACTAGGAACTTCACCCAATGTCACCACAGTGAAAATCCCTCTCTTTGGGCTGTTGGTCTTCCCAGCCAATGGGGACGGGGATTCTTAATAGGATCACTTATTAGTCAGTACGATGTTCTGTTTTTAAAGATAAAAGTGGATTCCAAAAAGACTAGTGCCTTGTCTTAGGGTTGTGGAGTCTAGGCAACCAGTGTAGCTCTAACACCTGAAGGACAGATAAACCCCATAACAATGGATATTATCAGTCATAACAGATCTGATATATTAGTAATAGCCAAGTTAAACATACATAAGTACAATGACACATCCATCAACTTATCACATGCATATATCTTTTTAAATATCAAATGAGTAAAGAAACAGCCATATTTATTGTATAAACAGCGCCTTAGTATATCATACAGCAGATATGATAAAAAAATGAGTGGAAAGGGCTGCTAAAACCACCATTCAAACACTCTTTAGGGCAGTGAACAGCATACTAAATTACTATGAGTGAATGAAGAAAACGGAAGCCCCAAAATATTTAACCTTCCAACAGCAGCAGCCAAGTATACCTGGTCTTCTACTCCAAAAATCACCCTTTGCAAATGAAATGAACTCTATGTATAGCTTTCTCTTCCAACCTTCTCATTAAAATACTATTTAAGAAAGACCTAGAAAATCATCTTCCACCTTTTTTTCCACAAGAAAAGCTCACACCCTCCATAAAATAATATAAAAATAGCTTTGGAGTCTTCGCCAAGGGTCTTCCTCTTCCAGTGGCCCTAATGACATGACTTAGGGTTTGAAAAGATCCATGTAGCCATATATCATCTTCATATGCCATCAACTCCCACACGACATGCCTTTAATGTGCAGTGCTCCTCTAGATGAATGCAATCATGCTTGTGAAGTGTGCCAAAGGGTCTTGTAACCCACCTGTTAACGCTTGAAATTTCACCTCAGGCTGAGAAAGGTAAACCTCAAGGCAACATCAAACCACTTAGCCTCGTAGCTAGCCCTACGGGGCTGGAGAGGGCTCTCTCCGGTCTATCTCGGTGAAATGTTCAATGGATGAGATGACCAATAGGGTAACACTGATTTTAGGCTAGTAAACTGATCAAAAAGGTTGATTTGGGGTTTTTAGGGTTTTTGGTGGCAAATTGAGGGGATGGCAATTTTGGGTGCGAGGATTGGACACAGTTTCTGCAGGGGGTTCTTTGGGGCGAGGTAGGAGACAGTATTGATGCCTTTTATTGAGGTGGATGGTCAGGAATGACAGGTGAGGAGCTAAGGAGAGCAAAAAATAACTTTGAATTCTCCTTAAACAGTAGAAAACATTGAAATTAAACAAACTTAAAAGCAGAGCATGACAGTCATGAATTATTACTTTAACACTTCGTTTGTTTAATGTGCAGAAGGAAAAGAAAGGAAATGATTCACATAACACACTTACAGGTACATAGAGAAACACACCATCAATACATGTAACCACAAGAATCCCAAAGAGGACTGCAAAACCCTGGTCTTCCTTAGCCAAAAATTGCTTCTCCCTCAAGAGTCCAACCATGAAAATGAGCAAGAAAGTACATAATATAGATCATCTAACCTCTTTCCCTGCCTCTAGGGGTCGAGCTCACTATCCTAGGAGCTGTTTCAACCACTTCTAAACTAAGCACTACAAACTAGGTAGTCAAAACAACTTGCCTCTATAAGCTAGGAAACCAATTCATTCATTTAATTTTCACCTTTTTCATGAATGAATCTTCTAGAAGAGGTACATAAGAGTAAAAGTGTCAATAAAGTACATTAATTAAATCAAATAGGATAATAATCCACCCCAAAATGTCAAACAGGGTCAAACTGCGTTTTTCTGAGCTGTACACTGAAAACTGGAGAAGTTTGCATGACGGGTCGCGCGCCTTTGGGACCACATTTGGGGCACTTCCAGGTGGCCAAATTGAGCAAGAGTAGGCTTGTTGGAAAGGTCTGTGAGTCTACTTTCCAACCCAACTGGAATTTCTGAATTTGGTGGTCATTTGCCCCTCCAAAGTTGCAATCTCCCAAGACTGCTTTCTGCAACTCAAAAATGTGGCAGAAAGTCAATTTTTGCTTGTTTTTTGACTTTCTGGAGGCCCAAAACTTCATAAAATCTCAAGTCCATTGATGAGCATATGTAACTTCTCATGACAAATCTGGAAATGCTGAGTTTTTGCAAAATGGAGTTGCCGGGATGAAGGGTCGCGCAGGGGGTGAGACCCGTTAATGGAGAAAACCTGTAAATTGCCTGAAAAAACCAAAATTTACCCAAAATGCTCAAAATTTCTTGGGATTTGTGCTGTGGCTGAGCTATTTAGTGCCATGTTGCTTTTGATGTGATGCATTCTCAGCGAGAGGTGGAGTGTTGCTTTCCACTCGAGGTGAAGTGTTGTTTTCTACTAGAGGTGAACCACTCTGAATACACTTGTTGACCTCTTCAGATGCCCTATGCAATGGAAACATGTGTTCATATGGAGCTGACACATTTGGGTATGGTCCACCTTGTTGATAGTCATTAGAAATCCCCCGAGTTGCATTGCCCTTCACCAGCCTTGTGTGTAATGTTTGAAAATTTTGTGGCTGCAAGTAAGCATCCTCTACAACCACAACCATCTTAGACCGAGAGTCTTCACGTTTTATATCATCTTGTGATATCCTGGTGTATAAAGAAGGATTTTGGGGTCCAATCACAGCATCCACTTGAGCTGCCATTGGTTCTCTAATTCTGTTATCATTAGATGCAGCACCACCTAGAACTTCACCATCCCTACACGACTTCATGAGACGATAAGCAACACCAACACGATCAAAACTTCCAGATAGTGGTGTTATAAGGAATTCATACCATCTAAAATGACACACAACAACTTTGTCTCTTTTGAGGAGATAACCAAGAAATGTCTCAAATTCTAATGATTGTTGCCGATTCTGGCCAGCTGCATGAAAATAAACCCGAGGCAACTTTGATAGTGGAAGCATTGCCGCTGGAGTCATCTCCTTAACATGCAAGGCTACAGGTATCTTCCCTAGAGAATTGGAGCATGAAACTTGGCTGATTGGCTTTCCATATTTGTACAACATAATAAAGGTATTTGACACATCTTCTTCGGGGACCTTATTCAAATCCATCAACAGCATTCTCATCCTCGATTAAGCAAACCTTGGAAAATTTGGCAATTTGTGGCTCCTTGGCAAATTTGCAGGCAGTTTGATATTGAGGGCGCTGACGGGTCGCGCGCCTCACCCAACGGGTCGCGCGCCACTGACGGGTCGCACCTGTGTAAATTTTGCACTGGAAAATGCAGCCTAATGGGTCACGCGCCTCTAACGGGTCGCGCGCCAAGCTCAACGGGTCGCGCTTTTTCAAGAGGCTTTTGGAGGCCTTCCCGGTGTCGGAATCGGGCGCAGGATAGCTCGTTGGAAAGGTCTTTGAGTCTACTTTCCAACCCAACTGGAATTTTTCAATTTGGAGTTCATTTGCCCTGTCAAAAATCAAATCTCCCAAGACTGGTCAAAAAGTGCCAAATGAGGCTGCCTCAAGGAAGAGTGTTGTTGCAGTCAACTTTTGAATGCCTTCCTCAACCCCAAATTTAGCTCATGATAGCTCATTGGAAAGCTCTTTGTGTCTAGTTATCATTTTACCCATCAAGCAAATCATTTGGCCAACCAATCTAGGAGAAAACTTGATTTTCCCAAGGTCACTTCAGAGATGTCTTTGATTCTCCTGAGGCAACGGTATTCTTGACATTTCTCTCAAACCATGACACCTGTGCAAAAAGTGAAAGAGGTTTTTCTTCCTTGGCATGTTTTGGACAAAAACCTCTCTCAGTTTCCCAAAATTCATCTTTTATTTCTCTAAAACATCTTTTGAGTGAAACTTATCCCGATGTGTGGAACAGGGGATTTTGCCGAAATGAAGCGGAATGAAGGGGATAAGAGGCTTCTAAATTCTTGGGGAAATTTTTGGAAGTAGGGCGGGATGTTAGGAAGCAGGGGAAAGTGGAATCTCAGAGATTGAGCGAGGGGAAGGAGTCCAAAAGGGCAAAACACAGGCCCAACCTAGAAAATTGCCAGGTTGTAGCTAGAAACTAGGGTTTGTGCAAAAATGAGGAATTTGGGGGATCTCAGTGATGGAAAGTGTTTGATAAGGTACTTTAAGGATAGGGGAAGGTGTATGAACATCAGGATACAAGTTTCGCTAATGATTTGACTGTCCAAGAGATATTGCCATCAAAACCCTAGGAGAAGGAAATGACCTTGCCTAGGTGCCATTGAAGCATGAAAAAGATGTAAAATGACTCATTAGACACTGACATGATAATGAAAACCCTATGAATGATGATAGACTCAGCTGAATAGTGACATAGATTGGCATTTGGGCAACTTTGAAAAGAGTGAGAGCAAACCCTAGACCTAATGCCTAGTGACCAAATTTTGCTTGAAAACTCTTTGAAATGACAAAATTTGACCTTGACACTCTGAGATCACTTTGTAAGAGCATATTTGATCACTGGAGGAAGGCTGGAAAGACTGACACTAACACCACCAAAAGTGGGTGACCCCATAGGAGAATTTTTCTCCTAGAATTGTCTTCAGCTAGTAGCCAATAGCCCCTGACAACCATGTTGAAGAATCTAGGGCAGTTGGAGTTAATGAGATTCTTCTTGCATGATAACCATTTGTGAGTTATTTAACTTTACTTCATAGCACAATCTTCACTTTTTATTATTATTAGAGAGTGTCTTCTTAGTTCATCAAATAGCTACCAAAAACAAAGAGACAAGAACACACGATGTTGGCTTTCTGCCAGGGCCAAAACCTCTCCCTCTTGGAGAGGAAAACCCGCACAAAATTCTTCTTATAGAGATTCCAATTGACGAATACCAAGACCATGACCCTCGACCTATTATGCCACTCCAAGACCAAGACATCAATCCTCTTCTTACTGATGAGGATTACTGCACCACCAAGATCTTCATTACCGCTGCAACACTATTGTTGCACCTTCACTGAGATCATAACCATGTGACTGTATCTCCATTAAGATTGAGACCACATCTATGCTAAGATCATGACTACACCTTCGAGACAGAGTGTGTTACTATGAAACCTTCTCATCATAATTCTATCGAGACTGTAACTTCATCTAGAGAGTAAGCCGAGAGAGTGTCACTTCATGATTCTCCTCTTTTCAAATATGTCGAGACTGTAACTGTATCTAGAGAGTAGGCCGAGAGAGTGTCACTTCATGATCCTCCTCTTTTCAAATATGTCGAGACTGTAGTGTTGCTTCTGTGATCATTGAGACAGAGAGGAGGTTGAGATTATATTCCTTAAGGCAGTGAGGAGACCGAGAACATTCATCTTCATAGTACCCATCCGAAGAACATAGATTTGTGAGATTTGTGAGATCTTGAGACTATGATTACTCACTGTAATCACCACCGAAACTTCAAAGACATCCGAGATTTTGTATGCTTGTAATGCAGATACTTCCCATGCCTATATATAGTAGTTAGTCTTGTATATAAGCCGACATAAGTGTGGGAACCGATGTGACTTCCTTTTGAGCCGACATGACTGCTTTCTTCATCGTTTTGTTTATTGCCTTCGTCAAGAGGATTGTGCTTGTCTTGGAGGGCTGATCTAGACATAAGGTTGACTCATTTACATTACATATATGTTGAAGAAGAGCTCTTTAACATTTTCTTTGACCTTCCTATAGCACTTCAACATGTGCTAGACCTATGTAATGAGCAAGAAACTCATTTTATAATTTACAAAAATCATATTTCTTTTCTTTTACAAGTACAAAGATCAAAATTACATTTATGAAGACCAAACCTAGTTACACTTTCTTCAACAAACCACCAGTGTATCTGATGTATTGTGCCATTTGATCTTTGTTCCATGAGCCAGCTGTATGTCCCCTCACCCATCTGTCAGAACATATGTTTGAAGGTGGGCAATGTTGAAATTGGTAGCTTGGGAGGTACTCCAAACCCTAGGCTACAAGCTTGTGGAGGAATTGGAAACACAATGGACTTGTGGGCTAAGAAGCCAAGATGTGGGCTTTGCACCCAAGGTTGTGGGTGTGAAACCACTGGGAATTTTGATGACCTAACCCTTGGAGATTGTAAAGAACCCTAAAAGAAGCTAAGGGCCACAAGCAACACCAAGAGAGCTTTGGTAGTTTATGAGATATTAATTTATTTGCATGTTAGTTGGGTTTGCAAAAGAAAAGTAAGGTAGGCTAGGTTAGAATAAGCCCTCAAGGACAGTTCGTTGAAGCCCAAGAGAAACATATAATTAAAGGGTGGCGTTGAGGGTAGAAGGATCATCCAAAGTGCAAAACACATCAAGGAAGATCTCTGAAGTGGCTGCAGCCTTGAAGGACTCCATTGAAGGTGAAAAGGAGCAAGATTTGGTCACTGTTTGGATGGTTGATTTCCCTAGGCAGGAGGCCAAGTATTTGAGGCGATATCTGTGCATGTTTGAGCACATCGGAGTTGCGTTATAGTTCTCGTCTAGGCCGCAAACCCTTCTGAGATGACATCAGGTTCAGATCTTTGTTTTGGAGGAGGCTGAGAGGCCTAGGAGGCAACCCAACCTATGTTGCATACACATGAAGGAAGAACGAGCAATTTAGGCCTGTTTTAGAGGGTAAATGCAGAGGGTAGCAGCAGCGAGTTAGGGATGACGTGTGCCCTAACCAGGTCTATCAGAGCTCAGAAAAAGTGCATAGTTGCCAAGGAAAAAGGAAGCAGAAATAAGGTATGTGTGTCTCCTTTTGTTGATGTTGTTTTGCTAGCGGATAGAGTCCAGGTTGGACAGAGATTGTTGTTGGAGGGCAATAAGTAGGTGCTCAAGGGAGCCCTAAGTGAAGTACAAAGAAGGACATTTGCACTGCTAGGAGAGGCAAATTTAGAGAGCTCAGTGACCGATATTTGAAGGACGAAAGAAGGAGGTCAAAAGGAGTAGTTTGACCAGCCCAAGTTCATTGTTGGAGAAGGAAATCTTGCAATGGCAGGTGGCAGCCCTCCGACCCAAAGTTGGTCTTCATTGGAGAAGCGCAAGAAGGCAATAGAGGGAAGAAGTCCCAAAGAGTAAAACATGAGTTATTTGCCCTAGGATAAAACCCTATTTTGGTTATAGCTTCAACTTGAGGGCTTGTTGAAGGTTTCATGTGCTTTTACCTTGCTAATACTCACTATTGGAAACCTTTTCTTGGCATCTTGACCTTAGGTCATCCCAACTCACAACATATTAATCAACCCTAGGTCTTGTGTTGCCTTAATTGGCCTCTAATCGGGATGTGAATTTCCTTTTCTCATAGTTTGAACCTTGTTGTTAAGCCGAGCCATCACTAAATGGGCTATTCTGTCACCTTGAACCTCTAAACCCAGAATATCTCTTGTAGGTGACCTTATACAGGGACTCCTCCCATTGATGAAAGTCCATAAAGAGCTGGGGGTAGTAGCTGTGGTGACAGTGGGTACTACCTTATCGTTGTCACTTAGTCTAGTGATTGCCATGTAGGGTACCCCTATACAAGGCCTGCTAGATTTTGCGGCAATAGGCAATTCTGTGGAACACATGAAAATACCATAAATCCTAAAAGTTTTTGTATTGAAAGTAAACAAGGGTTTTCAAAGCATTGCTATATAGACACAAATGGATTAAAATAGGTTATATATAAATGATAAAATAAAAAATTAGTCACGGATACACAGATTGATCACTGAAGTAAACACAATAGCATCACCAAAGTACCTTCTACTCCTTATCATTCAAGATTAGAACTAATTCTAGGTGTTCTTCTCTCCTTGATAGTTGTGATTTCACATTTCTTTGTCTCCCTTGAGTCATATCTGTCATATATCACATATAGAGAATCCATCATGGAAGTTATCCAGGATCCATCCCCTTAAGGATCATTTGCATGTCTGTAGGCGCAATTCAAGTGAAGTCCAGAGGCAGTGTTAAAGGGAGTATATAGTAACTGTCTCTGAAACTAAATTTTCTACATGCTTCAGTGAACAAAAGACCAGCTTGCAAAACATTAGTATACTAATGGACATTGATTCAGCTCTAAGAGTCATATAAACTCAGGAGTCAGGACCACAAGTATAAACTTCTCACCAATACAAAGAATGAATGGTTCAAGAATACCTGTAAAAAAATTAAATGATATAACGGTATAAAGCAACTTTAATCTTTGCTTCGTGATTTGCACTTAATTCTCAATAGACTGCAATTTTTAATGACACACTTTTCTAGAAATCACGCATCTTGCAATAAAAAATATGTGATTTTTTCATTGCCTGTCAATAGAAGGTTTCTTGCAACAAGAGACAAGTACTAAGCTATATAAAGTTTAAACAACATGTTTTTCACCTGCAATCAATTGGGTTTACATCTCTAATAAAATGAACAGCCACTGAAGCTATAGGCAAAGGGAAAAAGGAAGGAAAGAATGTTCAGCAAAGAAATCAAAACTAATTAACTCAGGACAAAACAAGGTTTAGCTATTTTTAGGAGAAGACCCAATTGTTTCCCAGCCCCAGAAAACAATCTAAAGCAACCCCGCGGAAAGAAAGAATGTTCAGCAAAGAAATCAAAACTAATTAACTCAGGATAAAACAAGATTTAGCTATTTTTAAGAAGACTCAATTGTTTCCCAAGAATGTTCATCAAAGAAATCAAAACTAATCAACCGAGGATAAAACAAAATTTAGCTATTTTTAAGAGAAGATCCAAGTTTTTCCAGCCCCAGAAAACAATCTAAAGCAGCCCCAAATGCAAAATTATATTCCTATCAGCAGAGGTTCAAAAGTGTATCCAAACCTCCTTCATTCTTTGCCCGACTAATACAAGGTCTCCATTCTTCACTTCCTCTCGGGTGCTGCCATGCGGCCATTAGCTACAAACATTTACAAAAAATTTGTCAATTAGTTGTAAATTAGATGCTCTAAATGTTACATAGACTTTCCATCACAAAAACATGATCAGTTCATTTCAATTACCATTCAAAGGGTATTCTAGATCACAGCAAACTTCCTAACAAAGTAGAACTCAGTACCAAGGCCTAAAAGGAAGAGGAATATCCCCCTACTTATGAGGTTTCGGATCCTTCAGAGTGCTAACGAGAATGACAGTATATAGCACCAGCCCATGAGAAAATTGTTTAAACATCCAAGGAAAAATAGAAAAACAGGGATGTGAAGGGAGGCTTTCTGGGACCCACGAGGTGCAGCAATTGTAAGGACTGGGGAGAAGAGACTGATCATTTAATAATTCAGTGTAATTTCACAAAGAAGACTGGAATCTCCAGGAACTTTAAATCTGAATTGGTATTTCCGCTGTGGTGTACTTGGGAGCTAAGTCACATGGTTCCCATTCAGCAATGATTAGGTTCTGTTCAAATTCAAATTCTTTAATGAGGTTCCCCATTACGTTCCTCCCTCTCTCTCTCTCACACACACACCATATATATATATATATAAACTTTAAATGAAATATAGCATTAAATAGTAAGAAATCAACACACATACATACACACATATAAACTTTAAAATGAAAAATAAAATAAAATAGTAAGCAATCAGCATCAATATAGATAAAAAATATTACGAGGGACTTGGAAACTACAAGGATAGATTACAAGCTTGATCCATGACACGGGGTTATAAGTTTGAGTTATGGACTTAGTCAATGGTCATGAGGTTCAATGATGTTAGTCGAACCTCAAATTTTTTTTAGGTTCCCCAAATTCCAAACCTTCAAGGTTGAAGTTCAGGAAAACTTGTGACATAACCTAGGAGAGGTGCTTGAGCTTGTTGAGGTTGTAACTTCAATTGTCTTAATGTTGTTGGAACTTGGGTGTGAACCCTAAGGTCACTTGGGAGAAGCACTAGGACCCTTAAAAGGGTTGGGATGGCCATTAATGCAATCTACTTAATTTACTACTGATTTTTGCATTTGAGGATTGGGTTGGAAATGGAATGTGTAAGATGATTCTGTCTTAAAAGTGTGATGAATTCAAAGTAGCTACCAATTTTGTTCCTTGGAAGCTTACATTACAAATGCTTATGGGTGAAGCCAATCTTTGGGAGCATGTTCTAAAAGTGGTTCCAAAACCTATTGATCCATGTTTTAGATGCACTTTATATTAAATAACAGATATTATATATATGTGTGTGTGTGTGTGTGTGTGTGTGTGTGTGTGTGTGAGAAAATGATTGAATGATTGTCTCAGTGTTGCAAGGGAGCGTCCCCCCCCGACCCCGCTCCCAATCTGCATCCAGGCGGGAGCGACTCGAGAGTGCACTCCCGAATGCGGGGGAGCGCCCCCCCCCCCCCCCGATCCCACTCCTAATCCGCACTCCGGGCGGGCGTGACTTGGAAGCGGGTCGGGAGCGCCCCCCCTCAATCCCATTCCCAATCCGCGCTTCGGGCGGGAGTGACTCGGGAGCGGGTCGGGAGCGCGCTCCCGAAATCGCTCCCAAATGCGGGGGAGCACCCCTCCCCCCTCGATCCCGCTCCCAATCCGCGCTCCGGGCTGGAGCAACTCGGGAGCACGCTCCCTAAAAAAAATTCCGCTCCCTACCATTTTCCGATTCGACTTAGGGAGCATCGCTCAAATCGCTCCAGGAGCAATTTTTACAACCCGGGATCACTCTGACTGTTCTCAGGTTATAAAAATCGCTCCTGACGGCGGTGAGCGATGCCCGGAATTTAAGGACCAAACAAAAACAAAAACAAAAACAAACAAAAACAAAAACAAAAAACAAAAAACGACGGGTAGGAAAATAAAGGGAGGGAGGGAGGCAGGGAATATAAATAAACCCTCCCTCATATTCGTTTGATTATTTGAGAGAGTGAGAGCAAGAGCGTGAGAGAGCAAGAGAGAGCAAGGAGCAAGGAGCAAGAGAGTGAAAGAGTGAGAGAGCAAGAGAAAGCAAGGAGCAAGGGGAGATTGAAGAGCTTGCAAGGGGAGATTGGAGGCCAAAGCGGTAGGCTCTACACTCTATTCTAGCAATTTCTTTTTAATGTTCATTCCTAAATAAATTAATTAATTTTTTTCTCTATTTCCGATTCCCATTCCCATTCGAATTTTTTGTAGATTCAAAACTTCAAATTTCAAAATCATGGTTATATTTCTTGGCATTTTCTTCTTCTTGGTTCCTTTTTTGGTTATTATGGTGTTGGAGAGTAAAAAAAGGAGGGTTGAAAATGAAGAAGGGGATGAAGAAGTGGGTCATAGTGGATTTGATGAAAACCTCGAAGAGGAGTACCTTGGTGAGGAGGAGTTGGAGGAGAGTGAACATGAGTCGGCTCAAAAAACTAAACAAGACCAAACCCCATTGTGGAAATATGTTAATAGGCCTGAAGCAGGGAAAGGGGGTGGAACCACTAAATTTCATTGCCCCCATTGCAACAATAATTACACAGGTTCATACACCCGTGCCAGAAAGCACCTCTGCGGGAAAAGGCCATGGGATGGAGATAAACAAATAGGAATCAAAACTTGTACAGGTGTGTCAGCAGCAGATAGAGCCAAATACACAAGGGAAGAGGAGGAAGCCCAATGCAAATCTAAAAAATCAAAGGGTTTCTTTGAACCAAGCTCACAATCGCATGCACAAAGAACTCCTTCAGCATCCTCCCATGGCAGTGGATATGGAGGCACAGTGTCACCAGGTTTAAGGCGTAGAAGCATATCAAATTTCCTTGATGTTGTAGGAATGATGTGGATTCAAAAGTTTACAGGTTTCTCTATGCATGTGGGATACTATTCAATGTTCTTCACTCACCTTATTGGCATGAAATGGTTTCTGCCATAAATGATGCCCCTAAAGGATACAAGAGCCCTGGGTACAACAAGGCTAGAACCGTTGGACTTGATCATGAAAAAGCAAAAATATCACATTCTTGGAGTAGAATGAAAAATTCTTGCACTGACCATGGGGTGTCCATTGTATCTGATGGATGGACAAATGTAAAAGGCAAGCCATTGATAAGTGTTGTTGCTGTGTATGTTAGTGGTGCCATCTTTCTTTCAGTATATGATTACTCAGACAAGTTCAAGACCAGCATCAACATTGCAGAACCATTACTTGAAACAATTGACCGTATTGGGCCATACAATGTCATCCAAGTCATCACTGATTATGCTCCTAATTGTAAGGCAGCGGGAGCAATTATTGAGGATAAATACCCCAACATATTTTGGTTTGGGTGTTCGGTTCACACAATGAACCTTTTGATGTATGATATTGTTAAGAACAAAAACCAACAATACAAAAACAACAATACCCATGGCCTTTTCTGCAGTCACTCAAGATTGGAGTTGTTGAAGATTGCGAGGACTAGATTTAGTAGCTACTACCTCACCTTTAGGCGCCTTTTGAAGGTAAAAGATTCATTGGCTAGCATGGTATCAAGTCCACACTAGCAGGTACTAAAAGAAAGGGCTACAAATGCAGTTAACAGGCAAGGTTTTGAACAGGTGGAGAAGACCGCTCTTGATGGTATGTTTTGGGCACGTGTGAGGCAAGTATTGGAATTCACCAAGCCCGTTTATCACATGATTCGGTTTGCAGATACAGATAAACCAGTGATTGGGGAGGTGTATGAGCAGATGGATACCATGTTGGGGCAAATAAAAGATATTGTTCATAAAAATAATCCCAACTTGTATACATTGATTCACAATTGTGTGTGTACACAGTGGGATAAACTTAATGTTCCACTACATGCCTTGGCGTATATCCTTACGCCAAAATACTACTCTGCATCTTGGTTGGGCCAACCTGCACTAGGGGGTGGGGTTAGGGTCAAACCCCATATAGATGAAGAGGTATCTACAGGATATTTGCAAGCATTAGACAAGTTGATACCTGACAGGGAGGAATGTGCTAGTCTGCGTCTTGAATTAGGCAGATACTTCAATTGCACTGGTTTGTTTGGTACCTTCCATGCAATGGAAGATAGAGACAGATTTGATGCTCTCACATGGTAGGAAGCATATGGCGGCCAGGGACTTTTGCCAAAATTGGCAAAAAAGTTCTCCCACAGGTTGGAAATACTTCTTCTGCAGAGAGGTGTTGGAGCATCTACAGCTTCATACATAATGTGAAAAGAAACAGACTCAATGAAAACCGAGCAGAAAGCTTGGTTTATGTGCACTACAACTTGAGGTTGTTGAGTCATTATTGTGATCGGGCTTATGAGGGTCCAACATATAAAATTTTGGAAAACCACCTAGAGGATGATAATTTGGAGGATGGCACTATACATCTTGAAGAACTGGAAGCGGAACTTATGAGAGAGGAAGATGAAGCAACAACCATGCCACCTCCACCAACCAGTAGCAGTGCTCGAGTTCCGAGTCTTGTTCCTTTGTTGTCGCTGCCTCCATCTACACCCTCACGTGGAGGGCATGTGCATTCTGGTTCTGGTCATCGGTCTGTGCGGGAGGAGACTCCTAGAAGACCACCACGACCTGCTCATACATCAGACATTTCTCGTGGCAAGGGCCACATGAAGTAGTAGATAATAGATTTACTTGTCTTTTCTACTTTCTAGTAGTTTTCATAACTGTTGACTCTTTCATATTTATTATGATATTTTTTGTAAACAATATATGACAATTTAAGTTTGAAGTTCGCAGTTATAACTCATTAGTAATGAATTATGAATATGATACTTCGTGAAAGTTGTTTCATTTCATTTCATTTCATGTTAGATAGTATTTGTTGTAATGGTTAAACTTAGCTTACAAGTACAACTTTGGTGATCAATGATGATAAATGTTATATATTGAATTTTCAATTTTGAAAGCTTAAAGTTGAAACTTAAGGATTGATGAACCATGATTCATGAGACTCAATATGTTGTATGTTACTAACTTGTGGACGTGGTTGATGAAGATTATAACTTCTAGATGATTGTTGTTATATGGTTCAATGATCAATCTATGTTTTTTTTATGTTTTCTATATCTAATTCATCATTCTAAATGTTTTTGTTGACATATATGTATCAAAATATAAAATATATATATATATATATATATATATATATATATATATATATAAAAAACGCTCCAAGATTCACTCCCAAACCAAGAGCTTTTGAAAATGTCGCTCCCGCAACTGTTTTCACTCCCTCTCCCCGCTTTCGCTCCCGCTCCTAAGTAACACTGGATTGTTTTACAATTGATGGCTCTTGGCTTAAACATAGCCTTGGTGCCTTTACCTGAGGGATCATGATTTGATCGTGCTCCTTCTTCATAAATTAATCCTAATTAATACATAACAATTTAATTTTTAAACATAATTTGATTTTTATACATAACATTGCATTCCCCTCACGAAATGCTTTGTCATCAAAGCATAGGTAACAAGGGATGTTGTTGACGAAAATATTTTGTTTCCCAAGAAGCATCTTCTTTTGGTAGGCTCTTCCACTTGATGAGATATTCTTTAAATACTCGAAAATGTAATCCATTTTCTCTTGTGGTAATTACAGTTTTCGATTCTACTACAACTTCTCCTTCATTGTTCAATGTAGGAAGTGTTGTTTTTGTTGTTTGATGTTTTCCCAACATCTTTTTTAAACAGGAAACATGGAAAACATTATGGACACGATTTGTTTCCAATAATTTCAAACTGTAAGCTACTTCACTGATTTTCATGATGATTTGATATGGTTTGTACAACTTCGGAGCTAGCTCGTTTTTTCCTTCTTGTTTTAATAATAATTGTTTGTAAGTATGGAGCTTGACCGCTAAACTCTCCTTCCGATCTATGTTGGTCAACTTGTTGTTTCATACAGTTCCTTTCAATATTGAGATTCCCCTTTAGTGTTTGAACGATTTTTTAGTTTATATCATTTATGGCCAATTCCTTCCATTTTGGAGGCTCGTAACCATAGAGAGCTTTAAATGGTGTCATTTTTGCCGAAATGTGATAAGTGGAGTTGTACCACCATTTTACCAAATGTAACTAGTTACACCATTTGTTACGCTTATCTATTACAAAACAAGGAAGGTATGCTTCTAAACATTTATTGACAATTTCAGTTTTCCCATCTGTCTAGGGGTGGTACGTTGAGCTCATGTTAAGGGATGACCCAGTTTTCTTGAAGAACTCCTTCCAAGAGTTTCCCTTAAACTTGGCATCTCGATTACTAACAATGATTTTTGGAAACCCATGCAATTTGTAAATAGTTTTGCAAAATATTTCAGCAATTTGTTTCGTTGAATCTGAACTTCTTACACCCATGAAGTGTGCATATTTAGTGGGTCGTTCTACAACCAGAAGGATTTTATCCTTACCATTTGATATGGGTAACCCATCAACAAAGTCCATCGCTATCTCTTCCCACTTCAGGTTTGGGATATGCAGGGGATGGAGCAATCCCAGTGTCAAATTCTTTTCATTTTTGTTTCTTTATGATTTGGACTTATGCAGGAATACAAAAGAATGCAGAAATAAACATAAACACAGAAATGCAGCAGAAATAAATCTTCATTTCATTAATATCAGAGAACTGAAAGAAACAAGCAGAATGGAAACAAACTAGCTCGGGCAATGGTAGCTTATCTCTGAGAAGAGATGTGGCGGCTACATGCCTCTGAACTGTATTACAATGAGGCTCAAGGGCCATTTTATTATTGAACAACAAGGGGAAACAATATAACAATAGAAATGTAATTACTCAATATCTAGGGCTTAATAACGGATATTTTGGCTTAATAATATAACAGGTTCAAGGAGGGTTTTCTTCTTCAACAACAACAACATACTCTCTCTTCTAGCTTCTACTTTCTTATGCTGGAAAAGTTCATTGTACTAGTTCTATGTCTATCTCCTTGGCACAATCAGCCTTTTGGTATTGACAGAATAATGTTTTGTCGTGCTTTTATCTAGCTTTTAGAACTTGTTGGTGTTTGACAGTTCTCAGTGTTTATTTCATTAGAAAAACCTGCCGCCTAAAGTGCTTTTCTTCCTGATTTCATTTCATTATTTAAAGCTAAAGGTCAAAGGAAATTCCAACGCTTTTTTCATAACATTTTTATAACACTTTTGGCAACCCGATCACATGTCGACGGAGACCTTTTCTATATTGCTTTAATGTGTTTGTGTTGCATAGTGTTTTTGTTGCATATTTTACAAGGAAAACAACACATATTAGCCTAGAGACACCCCCTTGAGTTTGGCAACAAACGAGAAATCTATTTGTGGCATATTGGGCAGATTTTCCCAAGTGTTACATGAATTTTCACCGCAAAGTTTTCAAGTTATTTGATCCATTTCACAATGTAGAAATATGTGCTAATACAAAGTTACATAGAAAGTGTTTACACCATGTTTGGGAGTTGTTCATGAAAGATTGGGTGCATAGCATATGGTTAGCCCTTGGTTAATCCATAATGGATATGCACATTGTGTTGATTTATGTAGCTTGAGAGGTACTCCACAACCTTGGGTACTGGGTTTGTAAGAGGTTGACCACAAAGGATTTTTGTTGGCGAAGTACCCAAGTAGTGGATTTTGCACCCAAAGTTGTGGGCACAAAACCAAGAGGTATTTTGATGGTTTAACCATTGTTCTGTTGAAATTCAAATAGGTGATAAAATCTCTTATCATGGTAATTACTTATGACTGATATGCATTCTTTTCTTTTCTTATGTCATCAAGCAATTACACATTAGCAAAATATAGAGAACATAATGCACAAGAGACAAGAGACACCAGAAATTAGGCTCCAAGCCAAAGCAAAACCCAACAACAATCATTCTCTTATAGAATCAGATCAAAATGAGATAACAGAATTGCCACCAAAGACACAAAGTCTAGCCCTCCTCCAAGTCACCTCCACATGCAAAATCAACATAGGTCAAACTGGTCACTTTCCTGAAATTTTGAGCCTGCAACAAGCTCTAAAATTCAATCTTCTCTCACTGAAATTCTTTCACGTGTGTGTGTTCTTTCTTTTCTTCTTCTTGGTTTATTCAACTTCTTTTCTCCTTTGTTGGTTTAGAAAATTGCTTCTTCCAAATGCTTGATTGATGTTGTAAATAGGTTGAACTCCCTTCTATATATATATATATATAGGAGGTCGAAGTGATGGCTCTTGGAGGCCTGGGCTGACTTGTTCCCAAGGAGGGTCGACTTGACAATTTTGGTGGACTTTGATTTAATATAAAATTCAAAATTCTTTTTCTTACAAATGTCCAAATGGGACATGTCACAATTACATTTTCTTTGACTCAAAATAATTCTTTTTTACTCTTTGACTCTATAAGCACAAAGAACATACTTTGACCAAAAATAAAATAATAATAATGAATATAATAAATATGTCAATGATAAAAATTACATTTTATAACAATATGAAGATTGACACTAGTTACATTTTCAACGCTCCCTCTTAACTAGGGACGTATTCATAATGACACAACAGGATACTCTCAAGTTGGAATATTCATATAAGAAAGGATTCGAAATGATAAGCATCAATGATAATTTACATCACCATAGCTAGCATCATCAAAATAACAAGTCCTAGGCAAATACACGCTATCTCTTCACTAGATCAAAGCACAATGTCGGGAGGCATAAATTTGGGACACCATCGCCTGTAGGAATTTACAAGGTAAGTTCCTCAAATAGAACACCAAAGGACACCGCTCACAAACAAATCACAGATCAATACACCAGTATTCTTGACGTAGTTAAAACCCTCAAATAGGGAAACAGTCCACGGCCTGAGCCAACACGGCCACTTCAGCCAATTTATTAATAAAAGAAAGAAAATTTACATAAGTTTCTCTCATGAATGATCACCTTACAAATGACCCTCCATGCTCTTTAAATAGAGATCATGGACCAATCGGGTGTTAAGCCACGGATCAAGTGTCGATAATACCGAGGTGAGAATGAACCGTCAGATCACTTCATGTCTAGAACATATCGTGATTGTCAGATTGTAAGTTACAAAAGTAGATAGTAAAGAAACACACTTTACCTAACTCTACACTAGACCAAGTTATACTTAACTATTTCCTATGTGTCGGAATATCCTAACATCCCCCCTTAAGAACAACTTGGGATAGGATTGAAGGATGTACAAATATGACACAATACGAGAAGGAAGGAGGAATTAGAGCCTATCCCCCCTTAGTGACAACTTCCTGAACTCCAACCATAAATCGACGTTTAGTAAACTTCGCCTCTGTGAGAGCCTTTGTAAAGATGTCAGCAACTTGAGCATTGGTTGAACAATATTGAACTTCAAGAACATGGTCATGAATGAGCTTTCTAATGAAGTGCATGTGTAGTTCAATGTGTTTTCTACGCTGATGTTGGATTGGATCTTTGCATAGTTGAATGGCACTTTGATTATCACACCAAAGTGTAGTCGGATGCTGCTGCTTAAAGCCAAATTCTGACAAGATCTGACGAAGCCACAGGGCTTCCTTGCTAGCTTCTACGGTGCCATGATACTCTGCTTCTGTTGAAGAAAGAGAAATGGCACTTCGTTTCTTGCAAGCCCATGTAATAGGTCCAGAACCAAGAGTGAAGATATAACCTGCAGTAGACTTCCAATCATCAGGGTCACCAGCCCAATCGGAATCAATGAAACCAACCAATAGAGGAGATGCTTCTGCACTGTAATGAATCCCAAACCGAATTGTACCTTGAACATAACGAAGTCTTCTTTTAGCTGTTTTCCAATGACTTTCATGTGGGTTTTGCATAAACCGAGCAATAAGGCCAACAACAAAGGAAAGGTCAAGACAGGGATGGGTCAGCTACAAAAGTTTTCCTACAAGCTGACAGTATAAGTTAGCATCAACTTCAGCGTAAGTACAAGTGACTGAAAGTTTGGCTCCAGACTAAAAGGGAGAAGGGGTTGGCTTACAGTCTTCCATGTGAAAGTGTCGTAGAAGATCACAGGCATACTTGGACAGGGAAAGGGAAATACCTTCCTTGGATTGCAAGACTTGAAGACCAAGAAAATAATGCAAGTGCCCTAAGTCTATCATTTCAAACTGCTTTTTAAGGTTGCACTTCACATGGTTTATAAGGTTGGGATCACTACTAGTAAGGATGAGATCATCAACATAAAGAACAAGAATGATAAGAGACTTACCCACTTTCTTGGTGCAGATAGTATTATTAGAATGACACCTAGAAAAGCCAGTATCTAAAAGAAAGCTATCCATTTTCGCATACCAAGCCCGAGGGGCTTGCTTGAGACCATAAAGGGATTTCTTAAGCCGACATACAAGGCTGCAGTCTGTTTGTATAAAGCCAGGAGGTTGTTCCATATAGATTTCTTCATGCAAGTCCCCATGCAAGAAGGCAGATTTAACATCCATTTGATGGACTTCCCATTTGAAAGAGGCAGCAAGGGAAAGAACAAGGCGAATAGAGTTCATTTTGGCAACGGAGGAGAAGGTTCCAGTATAGTTAATGCCTTCAACTTATGAAAATCCCTTAGCAACAAGACGAGCTTTAAGTTTATCAATTTTTCCATCTGGTCCAAACTTGGCTCTGTAAACCCATTTACATCTAACAAGTTTTCTTCCCTTTGAAGAGGAACAAGATCCCATGTATCATTTGCCAAAAATGAACAATATTCTTCATTCATAGTTGTGTCCCAATCTGGATGGCCTGAAGCTTTTGCAAAGGTGTCAAGATCATAATTCGTTGAAGCTTGAGCCAGTAAAGAAGAGGCTCTATCGAACTGAGAACGTGTACATCGTTGATCTGTAGGATCACCTACAAGAGAACCTGCTGCATCCCGAGTAGCACGGACCCATTTTGGAAGCTGAGGAGCTGAAGGAGGATCCTGAGAAGGTGGGGGGGTGTTGTCATCCTTGTTTTCAACTTCTGAAGAATAAATATTTTCAGAAGTAGAAGGGATAGAGAGAGGTGGCACATCCGCCAAACTAGGCTCATAAGCCGATATATTTTCAACAAACTTTACATCTCTTCTAACGATAACATTTTTGGATTTAGGTGAAAGAAGTCTATATCCTTTGACATCTTCAGAATATCCAACAAAAAATACATTTTTCACTGTTAGGTTCTAAGGCTTTATGTTTCTCATCGGGAATATGGGCCCATGCTTCACTTCCAAAAACACGAAAGTGAGTTACATCTGATTTAATTGAGCTCCATGCTTCTTCTGGAGTGATATTCTTTAAAACCTTAATAGGAGTGTGATTTACTATGTAATTTGCACAGTTAATTGCTTCTGCCCAAAAATTAAGACTAAGTCCTTTAGATTGAAGCATACAATTAGCCATTTCCTTTAAGGTGCGATTCTTCCTTTCAGCTACACCATTTTGTTGTGGAGTATATGGAACAGTGTGTTGCATTTGAATTCCATGCTCAGTGCAAAAGTTGATGAATTTGTTCTTAACATATTCTTCGCCATTATCAGATCTTAGCTTAAGAATTTGATGTCCACATTGTTTCTCAACAAAGACCTTAAAGGCCAAGAACATGTTAAATACTTCACTTTTGAGTTTTAAGAAGTATACCCAAGTCCGTCTAGAGAAATCATCAATGAAAGTTAAGAAATACTTGTCGTCAGAGAATGAAACAAATGAAAGTGGACCACTAAATCACTATGCACAAGCTTTAAGGGGGTTGAGGCGTGCCAAGAGGCACGTTTTTCAAAACTATCCTGATAATGTTTTCCGAGTACACATCCGGAACAAACACCATCTCTACAAGATACCATAGGAAGACCTGTCACCATATTTTCTTTACATAGATTTTGAAGGGAGCGATAGTTTAAGTGACCAAATCGCTCATGCCAAAGTTTGTTCACTTCATCATTATGAGCAACAAATACTGAGGGAAGAGTTGATGACCCAAAGTTGTTAAACTTCTACAACCTTGTAGAATCATCACCAATGCCTGTAGCTAAAATCTGTCTAGGATCTCTTAGGTCCTTAATTACAACATCATGAGGTGAAAATTCAACGATTTTACCTTCACCTGAATGAGTTATCTGATATACAGATAGAAGGCTGCAGGATAAGGTTGAAACACATAATACATCATTAAATTTACCATTGTCTAGATGAATAGTTCCAGTCCCTACAACACTAAGAGATCTATCATCACCAACATATATATTTTTGGTGTTATAATCATTTAAAGAAGAAAACATGGCTTTGTTTTTGGCCATGTGATAAGAAGCTCCAGAATCAATGAGTCACTCATGAGAATGAGAAGAAGAAGATACATTTAGTGCATAACCAGACCGAGATGCTTGACAACCACATGCAGAAAGTGTTATTCCTGAAGATGAAGTTGAAGTTGAAGAGTGCTCCAAATGGATGTTATGCTTCTTCATTGTTGCTTCCAAGGCTTTCATCTTCTTAAAGCATTTGGATTCTAAGTGGCCATCTCGATTACAAAAGTTGCAATGTCTATCAATCTTCTTCCCTTTGTTTTTATTTGCCTTATCGTTTTGTTGAATTGATTTTTCATTTTGAGACTGAAAGTGGTTAGGACCCTTGCTTGGTTTAGGACCATTCTTTTTAGGATGTTGCTTCTTAGGATTCTTTGAACTTGGTTGTTGTCGAGCGGCTAAGGCTTTCTTAGAAGAGTTTCGAAGATTAAGAAGACCAAGATGTAAGAGTTTTTCTTATTCTCTTATTAAAGAATCACAAAAGGCATCAAAACTTGGGGGACTTATAGGCTTGTCCTTGAGAAATAAAGGCTTCTCTAGTAGAATGGAAAGTGGAAACAAACACAGAGTATGTTGGTCCTAACTTAGTAAGAATGGAATAGATAAGGCTGCCATCTTCTTTCTTAAATTTAACACCTTTCAAGAGAAGTCTAAGGGTCTTGAACTTGGACAAAGAATCTTCAATGGAAGAAAAATTATTGGGGTCCAACGTAAGCAACTCATTTTCGAGCTGATGGGCTCTAATTTCATTTTTAATTCCAAAAACTTTATTGAGTTGTTTCAATGCTTCGTCAGGGGTATCAAGTTCTACGATATGGAATCTAAGGTCTGGAGGCATAGACATCCCTATCAACCCACGTGCTTGATCTTTCTTATTTTCCCATTTGACTGCCTTATCTTCATCTTTAGGTTTAGACTCTTGGCCTGAGGTTATTCTATAAAGACCTTTATTTCTAAGTAAATCCTCCATGTAGGACACCCATTGGAAGTAGTTGGTGTTGTCAAGAATAACTTGGCATGGACTTTCCATTTTAACAGAGACTGAAGATGTAAACGCTAATACTAAGTGTTCCAATGGAAAGATCTCGAAAAATTAGGCCAATTCAAAAAAAAGGGCTCTGAAAACGGCTTCTGGATGAAGAAGTTATGGCTTTTTGAAGAAAAGTTGTTGAAGATGTCGACAAAGTACGTGAATGTGCGGAAGTGAATGATAATGTTATATTTTAAAAAAAAAATCCCCCCTCTTTCCAAACTTAATCTAATTAGCTCACTTTTAAAAAAAAATTATGTGACCCACTTTTATAAATAAGTGAAAGTCACTTTTACAATGGTACTTTATGAGCTACCCACTAAATTGTAACTTAAATAAAAGATAAAGAGACTTTAGAATTATAAGTGACTCACTTTTTATAATGGGTGAGAACACTTTTACATAAAGTAACTTTAAAACATAAGTTACATGTGCTTTTTGAAAAAGTAACTCAACAAAAGGAAAGACTTGAACCCAAGACCTCTATTCTCATAAAGTAACTTTGGACCAAGTGAGCTAATTTAAAAGGTTAGTAATTTTTGGAAAAGAGGAAGGGGGTTTTTTAGTCACTGAAGCTTTGGAGTGCGTGCTTACTTGAGAAAGCCCTTTTTGCCTACAAAACAAAAAACCACACAACCCAAAACGGACATGCAAAAAAACCAAACCTTGCGACTTGAAGTTAGCTTTCGCCAGAAACTAAATATTTTCCTCAATGTTTCTGATTTTCCGAGATCACACTAAGGTGCAGCGGAATAGAGCATACGCATGAGAAAAATCCTTCCCTTCTGTTTCTGATTTGCCCAGATCACACAAAGTCGTGGGGCAAAGAGCATATGCAAAAATGAAAGGTATAGAACGGGTAATAAAAAAACAAAGAGATAAAGAAACCGAAATAAACAAAGAGATAAATAACTAAAACTGCAAATAAAGACTTATACCTCCAGATCTTAAAAATGACGTAGCTAGGACTACCAAAAACCTTTTCGTGTGAAAAGAAAGGGGTTCCTCACTGGAACAGATGCTCCTAACATAATAGAACAGTCCTCTCGGCCCAAAAACGGTCATAAACAGTAGATCTAAGAAATGACAGTGGGATGCAGTTGTACCGGCTTCGGATTTGGATCACCAACGGATGCGGCCCTCAAATAGCTCTGATACCATATAGGAATTTACAAGGTAAGTTCCTCAGATAGAACACCAAAGGACACCGCTCACAAACAAATCACAGATCAATACACCAGTATTCTTAACGTTGTTAAAACTCTCAAAGAGGGAAATAGTTCACGGACTGAGCCAATGCAGCCACTTAAGCCAATTTATTAATAAAAGAAAGAAAATTTACATAAGCTTCTCTCATCAACGGTCACCTTACAAATGATTGTCCATGCTCTTTAAATAGAGATCATGGACCAATCAGGTGTTAAGCCACATATCAAGTGTCGATAATACCAAGGAGAGAATAAACCGTCGGATCACTTCATGTCTAGAACATATCGTGACCATCGGATTGTACGTTACAAAAGTACATAGTAAAGAAACACACTTTACCTAACTCTACACTAAACCAAGTTATGCTTAACTATTTCCTATGTGTCGGAATATCCCAACACTACCTCTCAAGGCACATTCTTTACCAAGGCCTCTCAAGGAAAAGTACGCCCCGTAAACCATTCTTTACCAAGTCCATGTATCCAACTTAGGATGTTAATCCTAAACTACAATACATGACTCAAGAATGTATGTCCCTGATGCTTATCCAATCCACCATTCTCCCTACCAATGTTCATGCACTAGGCTTATGACTGTTAGTCTTGGCCATAGTACGTGACACATGGAAAATATGATGTCTACCGTCACTCCCTCTCAACCAAGGAAGAGATAACCACAAGCCTAAGCTTGTCTCAAAAATACTCATCCTTTTCCATGAAAAGGAACTTCATCAATGTATCATCTACTTGTTCGTCCTATGGAGATCCATAGTAGCTTTTAGGCTCCTATCTGCATCATGATCTTCGACCTTACTAGTTTTCTGACAATCTTCATATTGAATCCATCATATCATCAAATAGTTCATCAAACACTTTATGGAGCCAAACTTCTTTACAGCAGATTGTATGTCTTCACATCTTCTTCTTTCATAGTGCAACAGAAATCTGCTTCATGCTCTATCAAGAAATCATACCAACTTCCAAGTAGATTCAACCATCGGTAGTATTTGTATTTATCATCAGTACTTCCAACTCAATCAATGTAATATCAAGTCCCAAGTTGTAATGTATGTCACTTTCTGCTTTCAGCCCCCTTTGAAGTCAATATTTTTCATGGGTCTTTATTTTACAAAGTTTAAGGTCTTATTTGATCATGAGGCTTCTTCAAAATCTTGGAGTAGCTCTTCTAACTGAGGCAATCGTCTTCACTTTATCCTCTCCCTCTTACTACTCTCTTTTTCCGCAATCACATTCTTCCATCTTCGTGCTTTGCTACGTTCTTTCCATTTCTTCATTTGCTAATAAAGCTTAGATAGTTCTTAATTTGACCTGCAAACTCTATTAGAAAAATATGAAAGAATAAATGTAACTAAGCAAAGTTCAAAGACAATAGTAACAGTAGTAGACAAGGAGAGGAGATGTAGAGTACTTATCTTTTTGTGAACTCCCTCTGGACCTTTTCACCAATCTTGTCCTCACATCAGCATGATGTAATTTCTGTCATTCTCAAGAGCTAGGGCTTCTTTTGCTAGCGAAAATGATTAGTTAAGGTTTTTTCCCTAGGGTTTTCTAATTCAAACCTTTGCTAGGGTTTACAAACCCTAGATTCTCCAAAGTCTTTAAGATTTGCCATTTAAAAATTGCAAATTCTACAAGCATACTATGAGTTAATTGCAAACCCTAGAAATGTCATTAGTAAGCTCTCTTCACCTCAGATGGAGTTCATTTCATTCCTTGATTTCATAAAACCAGTTTTTATATGCTAGGAAAGACTCCAAATGCTCAAATATCCATGATCTCTAAAATATAGCTACACAAACCCTTTTATAATGCAGTGCTATCTTTCAAGAAAGCATTAGATCATGAACTATAATTGACATAGAATGCAAATGAACAAATATTATACATACCTCTTTCAATCTTACTTTATTCATCCTTGCAGAGATCTGATCCTTTGACCTTTTCTTCAGTTGGCGTGTGTCATTTTTCTCCAACAGAGATTCCTTAGACTTTTAGCTATCGAACCACAGAGATTCCTTAGACTTTTAGCTATCGAACCACAGAGATTCATTTAAGATGGTAGCAATGTCCTTTGTCTTGGTTCACATAGTTTGCACATACATGTTTTATAGAGGAAACTGTTGAAATTTGGTACCGGAGGACAGGTGGTTCCCTTAGGCTTTGATCTTTGCCCTAGGGAAAAGTGTCCAAGGAAATTTTAATTTTTCTCCTAAAGTGACTTTATAATTTTATAAAGTTAAATCTAAATTAAAAGTGACTTTAAGTGATAAAGTTACTAAGTCTAATTTTAAAGTAACTTTTATAAAGTAAATGAAAAATTAGAAAGGAAAAGTGACTTTGGAAATAAATGACTAAGTGGGTCTTTATTAAAGTGGGGTGAATTAAAAAATAGAAAGTGAGATTTAAATGAGCATTTAATCTCAGCCATTGATCTAAATCTATTTCAGCCATTGGATTTAGAGATCACCCAAAAGTCACTTGGATCACCCAAAAGTCACTTGGAGTTATATTAAAGGAGGAAAAGGAGGAAAAGGTCATTCATTCTTTCATGAGCAAATTGGGAGAAGGAGAGCAAGAGAGATTTATGAGCAGGGAGGAGAAGGAGACAACAGCTTGGCACACATTCCAAGGCAGCAGTTGAGCAGATTTGTACAGCTGATTCAGCACATAGTGAAAGGCAGATTTTTGCACAAAAATCGAGGAGCAGTTTGCTGATTTTTCTGCACACAAAACGGAGGTCGTACAGCATTTATTGTTGTCCTGTTTGCTGTAATTTCCAGATTGCTGTGAGGCACGGGAAAGGAGATGAGTTGTAAATTTGCTTGCTGATTTTTTGCTGAATAATTCTCACTGTAAAAAGGCAATTTTCAGAAATAAAGAAGAGCTCTCAAACTGGTTTTCCCCAAGAGTTGTAGGGGGTTTTTCCAGGGTCAAGTTGACCAAAACTATCAGTGTTTTAATGTGTTTTAATGGCTGTTTTTGATTGCTGATTTTTAATTCTGCAATTTCCAGCATTCTGAAAAATTTCCAGAATTTGTGTTTTCAGCAATATTTATTTTTTTCAGTCTGTTAAACGTATGGTTATGGGAATGGGCATTTAACTACATGGGAGAAATAAGGAGAAACTGAAAACCGGGGTGGGAAAACAGAAATTTCTACAGAAACCTTTAAATCTTTCCATAATCTTCAGATATCTTATCAGACTTCTTTGTATTAGATAGGTCAGCTTTTAATGGTGTTATTAGTCCTTTCTTTATGTATGGGAGGAAGTTTGAAAAGCATGGTTGCTTCACATTCTTGTGTCAAAAAGATAAGCCTCATATATCTTCAGATTCCTTATCATCGGTCCTTGCTACAACGAGATATAATATTGTCTCTTAAATTAATAATTCAGCTCCTCAATAGTTTGGATCTTTACCACAGATTTTATACAAAATTTATGCCTTTAAATAAACAAGTGGTCCTCATAGTTTCAATCTCTTTACCACAAACTTTTGGTTCAACAAGGTGACCTTTCAATGAGCCAAAATATTCCACAAAGGTTTGTAACAAGATCAACTTCAGATAACATCTTCATACATGTTACAGATGACAAACTTTTGTTCTTTGCATATGTCATGGAGTGGCATCCCTCAGACTTTCGTACAGGCTGTTACTGAACTCAGATTCTTTGATGACTCAAAAATTTTCGGATGCCTTTATAGAGATACCTTCCATGTTCAATTTAGTTACTTTTCCACAAACTTGAATATCATACATGGCCTTCTTCTGAACTGTAATAGAGATACTCAAACTAGTTATAAATTCGAATGTCACTTGAACAGAGATGAGGCACGATATGGTATAGGTTTCGAATTTATTTGAATTATAGTACAACTTCCAAAGATATATATCGCAGTTCTTTAACTCATGTAGTCCTTCAAATATCGGATATCATTATATATGTTGCCATTGCTTGAATCTCAATGAAGTGCCTAAGTGCTAAATCGAAATCATTCTCATAAATTCTCTCGGGTTTGTCCACAAGATGTCATAGAAAAAGTTCTTTTAAGAAACTTGCATACTATAGAAGTACAATGCCATAGTCTCATTTTGGAAATCATATTAGCATAGCCACAAGAATTCACATCAGATATGTCACAAGAACTTCGCATCATAGAAAGAAATATGCGATAGAGACTCGCATAATAGAGAGATATGTCACATAGCTTCCATCAAACCACCACAAATATTTGGATATGTGCTACAAACTTCAGTAAATGTCACAGAAAGTTCGGATCTTCAAAATTGTGATTACAGAAAGTATAATCCCTCGCATGTCACAGGGAGAGAGTGCCACTGTAATTCTCATGCCACAGAGATTACAGAACTCAGAGATTCGGACTGTCCTGAGGGTACAAATCTTCTTCCTATCTTTTCACTTCAGCCTTCTATACTCCTTGAAGAAAGGCTAGTAGGGATTAATTATGACTACTGGTATAGGTGACCTATGCTTTGTCTTGAACTTCAGATTTAGATAGAATGTCGCCTGTGTTTCAGGCCTCCTTGACATACCTTAAATGCTATAGATTTCAGACCACTGTCTTCAAATCTATGCAATAGATTCTTACCACAGAGCTCCGATAGGAATGACAGACCTTGATCAAGCCACCACAGAGATTCAAATCACTGCTACAAGTGCCATTACTTCATGTTGATTTTCTTGCTTCTTAGATCTTCTCTAGCTCTGATACGATGTTGAAATTCAAATAGATGATAGAATTTCTTATCATGGTAATTACTTGTGACTAATATGCATTCTTTTCTTAGTATTTATTTGTTTAGTTATGTCAACAAGAAATTACACATTAACAAAATATAGAGAACATAATGCGCATGGGGCAACAGACACCAAAAATTAGGCTCCAAGCCAAGCAAAACCCCACAAGGGGGAAAACCCAACAACAATCCTTCTCTTATAGAATCAAATCAAAATGAGATATCCAAGACCAAGAACAGAACTGCCACCTGTGAAAATTCCGAAACCCAAAATCCTATTGCAGCAACTGGAAATAACTCTCCTAATTGTTAAATTAATTCTTAACAATTTATTTACTGTGTGCTACAGCAAATACTAAATCAATCGCACTGTAATCTACACAAATAAACTGCGAAAGAAATAAACACTGGAAGAAATACTAGCACACATACATAAAATGACACAATTATTTTTGGACCAATGTCCCTAGAAAAAGCCAACTCGGGAAAACTGGTGCAGCAGTTGAGGGTTTTATTATTATGCAGTAGTGAAATAAACTAAGTACAACTGTATGTCGAAACTGGCAATTGTACAGAGAAACACTGGCAAGAAAATCTAGCGAGGAGAAATTCCTTACTCCACAGTGAAATCCCGGCACTGACCTCAGCTCAAATTGAGTTGTCCAAACTACCTCTGCACAGTCACTGCATTGCCCTTGCACAGTCACTGCATTGCCCTAGCGCAGTTGTTGTTGCTCTCAGCTTGGAACAGCTTCTATTCAAGCCGTCTGACCAGCTGTTGTTTGGGAAAGCGTCTCTCTTGGCCTCTGGAACCTCTACCCAGCTTCTGGCACTAAAATTTTGCTTCTCCCCAGCAATTCGACTTTGCCTCTAGAGGCTACTGCACTGCTTTGCATTAGCCTCATTGTGGCTTCTCTACCTCTTTGCAAATGCACTGGCCGGATCAAAAAATCTTCCTTCGGCTTCATCATCGCTGCCCCTCTCTCACTGTTTCAATTTCTCTGGCTCTCTCTCCGGCAACTGAATGCTGCTACTCAAGAAATAGATCTGCTCCGGAAATCAAACTGCACAAGTGATTTCTCCAAGCCCCATCGACTTCTTATAATCCTTTGTTGAGACTTCAACAGCCAAGATTAGATCTTAATCGATGGCTAGGATTAACTTGAAGTCGATCCGTGTGAGTTTCTAGAACATTCACACCATATCTTAATTAATTCTGATTAATTAGTCATACTCTCTAAGTTTAGACTTAGGAAATATTTAAAAACTGACTAATAATCTAATTAAGTCATTTCTAGGTGGAATTTCCATAAACAATTTCTAGGTTTTGGAGATCTCATGTATTCTAGCCTCTCCACAAAATTTTGTGGCTAAAACACATCTGATGCTACAAAAATTAACACTCCCTCTTAGCGAGGAATGTTTTTTAATGCTCTACTGCACATCCTATGACAACACCCTATATCTCCTATCACGTTGTTAATGTTTGGCTGCTACTGCCCACCAACTACTGCACAACTCTGATATGTGTTGCATCTGTGTTGTTGTTGGCTCTGTGGAACTGCTGCCAACACTGCATCTGCATTGCAACTCCCTCTCCATTTGTTGTTGCTGCAACTGCAACATTTGCAACTGAAAAGCATCCTAAATACTGAATCAACTGTGATCAGTATGATGCATTTGTCTCCCGAGTCTCTGACTGCTACTAGTATCTGCGTTGTCACTGAGGCATCAGAACTGTTGCTAACTCTGCAGTGTGCCACTCTGCACTGCGTTGCCCAGTATCTCATTGCAACTAGACTCTACATCTGTCACGGCATCTGACTGCATCTACTGCCACAGATCCATCCTACTACAAAATATTGTGGGCCCTCTTAGCAAGGTATTGATTCAAGAGGTGGACCTCCTCAAGAATCATGCCCATTTGTAGCACTCTAGGGCTACAGCACCAAATAACCCCACTTTACTCCTATGGTATGTCAGCAAACCATTGCGAAGTCTTCCTCTAGCCTGGAGGACAACCTATCAATCTCTGTTGATGCTGCCTGCTGGTCCTACTTCTCCTCCTTGTCCTTCTTTCTGAGAGGACATTGGGTGTTGTAGTGACCAAGCTCACCACATCTGAAGTATTTGACCTTCGACAGGTCCTTCTCCTTCTTTCCCTGCTCCCTTGTCCCTGACTGGGACCCTTTGATGCGAAGGCCACATTTTCCTCCTCCTTCACCTTCTTCAACCCGCTACTACTGCCACTAATGGAGCTCTTCTCTAAATCTCGTCTCAACTCCTTCTGCTGCAAATCGGCCCACATCTTGTCCCACCTTCGCAAGATTTCTCTACCCAAAATGCTTTGGATGAATACCTATCAATCCTCGAAGACGCTGTTGAGTGCCAATCACACTAGCTCTGTGGCTTGAGGCGTTGCCCCGACTGCTAACAACTGATCCCGAATCTCTTGAATCCTGGTGAGGAAGGGGTCTATGCGTTCCCCTTTCTGCATCCTAGTGCAGCTCTCCTCCAAATACATCTTACTATGCTCGAAAGTGCCTTGGTAAAGTGTGGAAAGTGTATCCCACATCTCCTTGGTTGTTCCCTGGCCTGCTATGGGTGATACAATGTGATCTCGAACACCTTCAAGTATCAACCTCTTTTCCCTCGCCATCTCCTTTCGGTATCCCTTCAATTGATATGCATCCGTGGGGATAGCTACCACTACATCAATATATGGCTTCAAGCCATATTCATCTAGAAGGAAGGACATCCTTGCTTTCTAGATGACATAGTTGGAAGCACCGACCAACCTATCTTGATCTCGTAGTTTGGCAGTGACCATCTCAGATGATGTCGAAAATCTCCTCTTCCCTTTTGCTCAACTGCTGGTAGGCTATTTGCACTCCCTTCTGGAGTGAGAAAAATTGCTCACAATGATTGTTGATCTGCAAGGGAATTCAAACTTCTTGAGTAGAAGTTCCCTGAGGAAAATTTTCCATGAGTGTGTGCTCTTCTTCCTCCCGATGCTAGCTCTGCACTAGCAAACTGCTGCGTCTAGCTAGAGATCTACTCTGCGAAAAAATATTGGTTGCTCCCTCTGCCTCTGGAAACCCTCGATCTGGAAAGATAAAAGATTTCTGCCCCTCTCACAGAAAAATCGATTCTCCTCAGGAATTTTACCTCTTGCTCTAACCCCTTGAGCCCCGAGTGGTTAATCAAATAAAATCATAAAAAACAAAAGGAATAAAAAGAAGGGTGGAAGAATCAAGGTTGGGGCACCTCATGTACCATGATTGCTCCCTCCTATACATTATAAACCCAAGTGTGGGCTTCCCTCTTATTAGCTACCCTTGTACCCCAGCATGTGACCCAAGGTTGCCCCTTCTCATCCCCTACTTCATTCACCTATCTGTCACATACCACCACCTTTTGAAGGATGTACCTTGAACATATTATCCCCTTTAGAAGTAGAAACCACCTAATAGGGTACTTGGTTAGCCCCATTTGGAGTTTAGGAAACATTGGCACATCCCAAAGCCCATTATGGAAGGGAAGTCCCCACCTGTGGTCCATGATTTGGTAAGCTCATTTAATCGATTTATCTAATGACTTGTACTGGAAGGCTAGGGGGCGCATTGGATCTTATGCAGGATTGCAGATGGTTTCCATCTTAGGTTTGGTCTCCCTATACAAGTTCCTAATCCTCCAGAGGGCTACATTGGCACATGTAGTGTGAGCGTTGAGAGCCATGGGCCTCCACAACAGCAGATTCCACTCCATGGATTGTTGAAATTTCTAAGTCTGACACGTTAGAAATCCCTACTACATTATCTGGTTTATTTCTCCTACTTGTTAATTCCATTAACAAGTTATTTATAAATATAAATATTGAAAATAAACACAAATGCAGACTTAACTCATATACAGATCGGCAACTGAAATACTGAGACAAACACACAAGGGACACCGTTATTTTTGGACAACCGTCCCCAGAAAAACCCAATGCGAGCAAAACGGTGTAACAGTCCTGAGGGTTTTATTATTACGCAGATTTCTTGAGCACAACTAGGGTGCCAAACTGACTCACCCAACAGAGATTTTTACACGGAAGTAATACCTCTTCTCGGAGGCAGATATTCAACAAGTCTGTCCCACGAAAATCCTTCTGGCGCTTCTCCAAGGCTCTGCATCAGCCCTGCTAGCCTCAGCGTAGCTCTAGAACCCTCAGCATCAGCATTCTGCTTCTCTGCGTCAGTTCTCTGGCCTTCTTCGTCACCCACGCAGGCCCCTCAGCCTCTGCGCAGTCTCTAGCTGCCTCTGCGTGGCTCTTGCTGCCTCTATGTAGCTCTGGTTGCCTCTGTGTCAGCCTCTCTGGTCACTGCGCTGATGCTCAAGCACTATCTCTACCTCTCTGCTATGTACTCACTACCCCTCGCTGCAACAGATCACTTATTTGAGTTTTCTCAGCAAACCCCGCTCCAAAAAATCGAATTGACTGATCAATCTTGGTGTATCTCCAACTGACCCTCAAGCCTCCTCTTATACTTTTCCTGTTGAGTCTTCAATGGTTGAGATTAGGTCTCTAATCAACGATTAAGATTAGATTTGCCTTAATCCATGTCATTTAGAACATTCTCGCCCAGTTTTATATTAATACCCATTAATATTTTAATTTTCCTAAGTTTAGACTTAGGAACTCCATTAAAAATATTAATTATTTTAATATCTCCCTAACCAGGTGGAATTCCCCCAAACCATTTCTGGGTCTTCGAGATCTCATGTGCTTTAGCCTCTCCACCAATTTTCATGGCTAGAGCACATCCGATGCTACCACAAATCAACACTCCCTCTTAGTGAGGAATGTGCTCTAGTAATGTTCCACCACTGAACATCACACTGATCCTTCTGCACCGGTACCTGTGTTGATGCTTGGCCTGCTGCCCAACATCCACTGCATTGTTTCTTCCTGTACTGCTACCCATGACCCTGCCACTGCCATTGCTACATCTGTACTGCAGCTCCCTCTCAACACGCTGCATCATGTTGCCCATAGCACTACCACTACTAACTGTTGTAGTGCAACTCAGTTACCGAGACGTAAGTAACTGATCTACCCAAATTCTGACATCCTTTTCAATCCGGAAGCCTTCTGATGTTGAAGCTACCTCTGCTACTATCTTGTGCTCCCTCTGTTGCTTCTACACTGCTGCAACCACCTCTGTGCCTCGCACTGTTGCAACCCCCACTTTGTTGCTATAGACCTCTGCACTATAACTTTGTCTTGTCGCTCCATCACATCTTGCTTCTACCGACATTCGTCATCCTACTACTATCATTCAGGGCTCTCGTAGCTGGATATCATCCAAGAGTTTGGGCACCTCAAGGATCCCGCCACTACATCTTTTGTAGTCCTCCTGACTACAGCTTGATGTCACCCCACCTCTTCTATAGAGGTGCATGAGCACTCATGGCACGATCGTCATCGGTCTCGACTTCTTTCTCCGCCTTGGCCGGAGTTGCCTTGGAGTCAGAAGCCTCTCCCTTATTCTTCTTCCTGGGACATTGGGTTGCACAATGACCCAGCTCCCCACAACGGAAGCACTTCACCTTGCAGATGTCCTTCTTCTTAGATCTTCTCTAGCTCTGATACGATGTCCAGAGCTAGAGAAGATATATTCTTTAAACTCTGGTTTCTAGAGACTAGTCCAGCAACTATTGTACCCTTCTCCATCCTTATTTTGAAAATGTTGCTGAATCTCAAACTAACCTCAGGGTGGATGATGTCCTAGAAGGCAGAGAGAACATCATCATGCAATGTTAGCAAGGGAAGCCTAAAGAACAACACATTTGACATCTTATGCCAGATTCAGCCTTGAACTATAGTTTAAGAGAAGATTATCTAGTCCCAGAGAAGATGTCATAGAAAACAGGGAGAACATTATTAGGCAGTGTTTAGCAAAGGGAAGCATAAACAAGGGCACATTTGACATCGTATGCCAGATTCAGCCCGGAATTATATTTTCGGTGAAGATTATCTAAAAAGTAGTCCGACAGCTTCTCTGTGGACAATGGCACATTTGATATCTTATGCCAGATTCAGCCCAGAACTATATTTTGAGTGAAGATTATCTAAAAAGTAGTCCAACAGCTTCTCTGCAGTCAGTTGAAACAAATGTCAGATCATAAAAATACAACTTTCAGATGCAGGAGCTTTAGTGGGTGAAAATGGAAATCTTCCCTGACTAGGCATCCACACAGCCACCGATTTGTATGATGATCTGGCAAGAACATGGAGTCCTTTGGACTGATCTAAACCAGCAGTTTGCTGCAAGTCATGCAAATAAGATAATTGTGGTCTGCATTCAAGGTCTGTGGATTATGAAAATACAACTTTTAGATGCAGAAGTTGTGATATATACATCCTTTAGAGAACAAATCAGCAGAATGAAGAAAGAGCAAAATACAACGCAGCTGCAGTTTGCAGAGCTCCAAGTTATCCAATAATGTTTTATATGATTAATAATTATGAGAACTGACTGGAGATGTGAAGGGAAAGGAGAATACCTAATCTGCAGGTATGAAAGAGAGTTATAAAAGTTTCAATTCTATTTTGATGGCATAGAGCCTATATTATAACAATGTTAGATCATTTATTGAGTTAAATTAATTGAATTAACAGATCTATGAGTGGTCTGTAACACCCACATCTTATGTAAATCGAATTTAATTGGTTGATAATGTAATATCAAATCTTGCTATCCTCTTATTATTGTTGATTTTTGGTAGGTGCGGTTGAATTTAATTGGTTGATAATGTAATATCAAATCTTGTTATCCTCTTTTTATTGTTGATTTTGGGTAGCCGGGGTTGGTATTCCCAGCTACTCCAAGTCAACCCAAAAAAGAAATATAAAGGAAGAAATTTTGAGTTTAAACTGCCTCCAAAAGTCAAGTCGGCCCCAGCCAAGAGTCAACTATTAGGGCTCTTCCAACCATTATAAATATATATTCAACCTTCCTCACTTGGAGCAATTCGGATCATCAAAAATTCTTCTGTTTTCTGTACAAACGTGTGAAGGAGAAAGGGAGACGAGACCAGCCAAGTTTGACCTGAAATTTGACTCACGTTGACTGAAGGTTTTTCTAGGCAGATTGACCGACTCTGAGGCAGTTGAAGAGGCCGAAATTTGGCCTGTTTGACCAGACTTTGACCAGCCATTACAGGAGGCCGAAAATACCTATGTTTGACCAGGTTTGACCTGGGCTTGTTTACTGGGCAGTTTGACATTATTTGACTGGAACAATTAGATTGTATCTCTTATTGAATTGGACAATTTCTCTAAGAAAAGGTTGCTGGGTTTTTTCCGTAGTTAGGGTTTTCTCAGGGTAAAAATTTGTGTCTCTTGTGTTTGGCTGTCTCTTCATAATCCTACTGTCATTATTTTACTGATGAGATTTATATGTATAATTGCATAATGATGAATCTGACATGAGATGAATTGGTAAAAGAATCATTGGAAAGTAATTATCAGATTAGGTAAACATGAAAAATCAACAATTATGTTCTTTTTAATGACAGAGTGTATCAGCTTCTAGTATTTCATATTTTCAATCAGCACTAACCTGCGAAGAATCATTATACATCCCTAAAAAGCGGAAGGAAGACACTGGTACCATTGCCAATGTCAGACCGTCTCCCACTATGTTTGGAATTTTGAATGCTCTGTATGGTGACCAGATCCATATCGAACATTCAATCCACACAAGATATTGTGTCGTAGCTACCCCAGTTCAACATGGAAGGTAAAAAGCTGTGAACTCATACACCTAAGGGTGATACTACAATGAAACCTGTTGACCCTGCCGCCTACACCTACCTACAAGTTAGTGAGAAAATCCTTCAACCCCACAAGGTGTGGTTGGTGGCAGGGAACTCAGAGAAAGGGTTGTCAAACTAATCCTGACTCTCTCCGTTTGAGCTATCTCCTAAGTTAGCTAAGGGGGGTGGTCCCTAATGAAAAGTTAAGTTAAAAAGGATGAGTTTCTAGAAGAATTGTTAGAGTTAAATAGATTACTCTTTAAGATTTATAAGCAAAAAAAATGATATGAGCAATAACCATCATAAGATAAGCATGAAATACATAAACAACCAGTGCCTTCCAAGTATCTGTTCTCTAAGAAAGGAAATTGTATTTTGCAGAAATGAAGTGAAATGCTTTCAAATGTAAAGCCAAAATAACCTTGAAAAGTGAAACATTAAATTGTTAGCACAAGATATTATAAATGCTTTCAAGATGAATAAGTCTACAAATCAAAGCATGGAAACTATCTTGCTCAAAGGATATAAAAATAACTCAAATGTTAGACCAAGATGACAACATGCAATTAAGTTTGCAAGCCAAAATAATAGTACTTGAAAGTGAAATCAACCATTCATGTCAATAAGCAATTAAACCAAAAGATGAGTCAATTTCCAAGCTCTGAGAAATGGCTTCTGAAAACATATAACGTCCAGATGTGACTATATAAGCAGAAAAATCACTCTCAAGCAAACAAGAAAGTTTGTTGAACTTCTGAACAGTCAATGCAGCCTCCAGGATGCGAGAGGCATGGACAAAAACCACTATCATCAACCTCTTCAACCACCCCTCCTAGATACATCCACAAAAAGGGTTCTTAGCTATGGAATGAACTTTGCTATTGTGGCGGCAAAGATCTCCATCGAAGATTTGATATGCAATGTAGAAACTGCCACTAAAAATCCTCCGATTAAAAACCATGAAGACCATAAGACAAGAATGAATTATAGGGATAAGAAGGGTATGAGGATGAGGATGAGGATGAGGATGTCACATTAAAAGACTAAGAAAGAATAAGGATAATTTAATCCTCCAAGGTGACAAGGGGAATGCAGCTGTGATTATGGATACAACAGATTATGACAACAAGATGTTGGAAGTGAACACCTGACAACCAACAGAAGCTACAGAAAACTTGATAAAAACCAAAGCAAGATCATTAAAGAGGTCGAGGTTATCAAGAAACCACCATCTATTGATGAGAGCTCAAAATTAAAACTTATGTCCAAATGGCAAAAACTCCAAGACATGTCGTGTATATGGGTTACCCAAGATATATAAAGATCAAGGACCATCGATACCTGTTACTCATCCATACACGGGTAACCCTAGGAGAAAAAATTTCTCCTATGCTGCAAATTTCCAGCCATTCGTCAGCAATCAGCTTCCATGACCAGCATTCTCCACATTGAGCAGCCCCTTTGATGCCTCTTGCTTCTCATATGCACAGCTCATTTACCCAGATCAACATATTCATCCAATGTTGGTGGTTCAACACACATCAGGTACATTAGTCATGATTTCATAGGCTGTGTTTTCATTTAATGCATTAGGCATTTAAAAAGGGATCATGTGTTGAATTTGGAAAATGAATCATATGATCAGAAGTTATACTTGTTTCCTTATTTCACCTTGGTGGTGCTTCTCCTTCTAGTCAAGTGTGACCAACCTGGGGCTTTTCTTTCACTGTCCAAGAGGGGCACAAATAGGAGGCCTAGATTGAGATAGTGTGACCATGTTCTTCAATACTTAACACCTTCCGTGCATCCCCTTTCTCTGTAGTCCTACCTTTTGAGCTGGTTGTTGTTAGTCGCTTGTATTAGTTCCCTGCTTGTCTCATCCTATGAGAAGAGAGGCTTGAAAATGCCTAGAGGTTGATGCAGCTGCAAAAAGAAACAAATAAAGAACATGTGCCAAATGTCAGAATGAAAAAATGTGGCAAGGGATGAATTATAATCAAAAACCAAGTTAGCTTGAGCTCTACCCCCTCATGTGAAACCCATCAACCCCAGTGCCATTCTTATCATGATCTATCAAAATAAAAGGGACTTAAGAACATCCCAAAACCTATGAACAATGAATTGCCCATCCAAAAGGGGATAAATGAAATCAATGAAAGCTTGTTGAACAAGCTAATCAAAGCAAAGTAAAAGGCTAAGTAAGGGGTGGAAAAAACAGTGCCAAGGAAAGAGCAACTCAAGTAAATGCAAGCACTCTCTTCATAAAGGCGCTCATGGATAAAGGTCTTGAATAACCTAGTAATGGCTCTAACACCACTTATGCAGTCCACTCCATGACCATATCACATCACATTCACCATTGATTGAAGGGCTGACCTAGGAATTGTTTCTCCCCTTGGAGCTTGGAAGCACCTAATAAGAGTAATTGATAACCCTCCCATACCTAAATCCAGCAACTCATATAACGTCATAAGCTAGTGTGAAGTTTGAAGAGGATACCTGATGTGATCTACTTACGTGGCTTATGCATTGAATATTGCTCACTTCTTATGTTTCAATGACTCTTGTATGCTTGATGATTTGATCTCACTCAATTCCTTGAGTTATGATTAATGTTTCCATATTGTACATGTTCCTTTGGAGGACATTGGTGATGACAACCACATTTCGTTGATGTACATTGTGCACTTGATGATTAGTGTTGGGCTTGATGATGACTTGGAACACCTCTAAAGACCTTTCTCCACCTTTGTCACCTTCAACATTGTTGCTTGAGCTAGGATATTGCCTCTTGGAGATGACTAAGTACTTTGTCCTTGACATGGGGCTTAGATAAATGATTTTGGGCTTGACAAGGCATCTATTGATGATGAACATGACCCTTGGACTTAGAGACATGTTATTTGATGATTCGTTGCACCTTTTGAGGGGAGGCATGCCATTTGGAAATGATGTCACTCTTTGGAAGCCTCTATACTCACACATGTGGCCTTTTTAAAGGCATTTTTCTTGTTTTAGCATTGTATCTTCATCTTTGAGGCTATTTTGAGGGTTGGATTGATGACTTATCCATCTTGTATCATGGATTATTGTCATTTTAGGGGCTTTTACTGAACTATTAGCCTAATTTAGGAAAAGCACTTGGTTACCCTAGTATAGATAAGAGAGCACTCTCCTCACTTGAGACAATTGCACATTGGAGAGATATCACTTCTCTTGAGTCTTAACTTGTCTTTTCTCTCTTTCTATGGAGCACTAATCAAGTGAATTCTTTTGGGAAAGTTTATGGTGTTGATCATTCTCTTTCATGGATGATTATTGGTGAATTTTGATGGTGCATGTCATTAAATGTGAGTTATCTTCCTTTTGATCTTGTTTATCATTGATGGATAAGGGTTGCTAAATATGCACCATGGGGCAAGGTTCTCATCAAGTTCTTTTTAGGTGACTTAGGTTTAGCTCCCTCCCTTGTTTGTCCAAGGAAATAAAAGGATGTTAGGGTTAGATGACTAAGGGACACAAGTTGGTCTCCCTTAGTTTCTTTGAACCCACATCCATCTCTTTTCTTCCAAGGATTTGTTACTCCTGGACTCCATTAGCCCTCGATTGAGAAAGGCAATAGTCTTATCTCTTGTGTAAATCCTTAAATCCCTAAAAATCATCTTTTAGTTGTTCTACAGTAAATGAGGGCTTAATTAGAGCAAAATTATATATTTAAGCATTTATTGTCTCAGATGTTATTGTCATATGGTTAGGGTTTGTTTGGAATACATTCCAAAAGGAAAGTATCATTTTAAGTGTGTTTTTCAGCCATCAATTCGTGCTCCCATCTAGGTTATAAGTGTTGTTATATGCCTTTTTAACCATAGAAAATTGTTGTAATTTATTCTCTTCTTTACTCATGATTTTAGCCCTGATTTTACACTTTATTATCATAGTTTCCAGGGCTAAATTTTCTGCCATCATAAATTGTTTTACTGCTGCAATTTCTAAATTTTTAAGCTAGTTTATGATAGATGTAATTTCTTGATTTTATGTGTGGGGGCACTGGGGACCTATCTTGAGCCTCTATTGGTTGACCTAAGCCACTAGAAGAGTTGTAGTAACATTTGAACTCAAATCCGGAAATTACTCTTAAATCCACATTAAACCATAAATTCCTAAACGACGGGAGCAGTTGTCGAGGTATCAGTGGTGAGATTCTCATTGTTGCACATTGTCTAGGTCACTTAGTGAGGCTTTGTACTAAGTTGCTAGATTTTGTTGTAACAAAGACCAACTGTAAATATGATTGGTTTACCAACACATAAACTCTTGAGGTTTCTTGCTAATGACCAAGTTGTCTCATGGGAAACACCAATTCGTTTGTCAAGGATTCTCTCCATTGGCTAAACGAGATCAAGAATCTAAGAATGGATGCTAACGATACCCTAGTGAGCTTTGATGTGGTTTCTTTGTTTACGAAAATCCCGATGCATGAGGCCATTGACCTAATTAGTCTTTTGACCAATAAAGAAACAAAGGTCAAGGTTTGTTGTTAAATTTAGTTAACAATGGTATGTTCTATGCTTAGCACAATTACTTCAATGTTCCTTAAGCAGCCCAATAGCAATTTCCAATTTAGATTTCCAGTAGCAATCACATTAACCATTAATCACATTGACAGTAAAAGTAGATAGAACATAAAACAATATGCAGAAGACAAGCCAAGACAAGAGGACACCAGATTTGGCAGATGCCAAGGAAAAACCCCAAGATGGGGAAAACCCTTTGATCAATTCTTCTTATTATTATATCAAAATGTTCAACAGAGAGAGAGTACAAAAGTCAAATTGACTTGCCCAATTCAAAGTCAAAACAACCCTGTCAATTTCTGCAGTCAAACTTCAGCCCTAACCAGAAAGTCAACGTTGGTCAAAGCAGCAATAGAATGTCCTCAAAATAGCTCGGTCTTCCCCAGTCAAACTCGACTTGATCAGGAGGTCAAAGTCAGCCCAAAACAATGACAAAGTCAACAGTCAAACTCGATCAAATTGCTCTCTGAAATCTGTGATCAACCTGCAATTTGGTTTGCAGTCAAAGTGCTCAAAAAACCTCGGTTTTTGTGCCAAAATTTGCAGCCTGCTGAGACAGAAATATCCCCAAAAGATCGAAGTCAAATGATGCCCAAAAGGTGTTGGTCAACGCTAGTCAAACTGCAGTCAACTCTGTAATTTCGGCCCTGTAATTCAACTTCTGAAATTCATCCTTCTTGATCCACACATGTGAGAGAGAAGAATGCCCAATGTAGTACGAACCAATGAGAGGAGAGAGAATGTGTGAGTGAAGAAGATGCCAAATGAGGTGAAAGGTCACTTGTATTTATACAAGTCGTTGAGGGTGAAGTGACACATCCATTGGGATTTCTGAGCCTACATGATGATGTGGCCAACCTTGACAATTTGCACATATGTGGGCATAAATTCAAAATAACATTTCTGCTTGTCCAAATGAGCTGATCTTTTTATCAATTTTGGTCCTCTCAAAAAGAGGAATTTAATGCAATCATCATCTCCATCAAATGAGCTATCCTAAGGTGGAATTTGGCCCTAGTTGCCAATTTTAACACTCCCTCTCAACTAGGGAGAATTCCACCTGCCAATCCATCCATCATCATTGTCGACCATCATGCCATCTTATCGTCATGTACCTGCTCTGTTGAACCATGATGTAATAATGAAGAAGAATTAATCGAGAGTGAGTCACAAGACCTTACCACTCTCCAGTGACAAAAGTCAGTCCAGAGGTAGAACCTCAATTGGTCCCAAATCAAGTTGTTGAACACCATGCATCCTAGACATAAGGAGTACGGCAGTACATGATGCATCCATCAGTAGTGTTATGGTCCCTATCCACTTTTCCCAACTCATTGGTCAGATGAGAGGTACTTCCCATGAGTCCCAGACTACATGGGTAAGACGTATGTTGGGGCATCAGCAGGAGAAGGTGAACCACTTGTCCTGCTCATATGCCATAGGAGAAGGTGAACCACTCATCCTATGCATATGTCAATCGTAGGGGAAGGTGAACCACTCACCCTACATACATGTGTCCGTAATCGTAGGGGAAGGTGAACTACTCACCCTACACAAATGTCTACCATCATGGGGTATCACAGGGGAAGGTGAACCACTCACCTTGTACATAGCGCACCAATAGGGGAAGGTGAACCACTCACCCTATGGTCACTCATAGCTCCAAGAAGTACCCCAAGCCCCCAGGAGCTCCCAGAGCTCAGTGTCCAACTCAAGTGAGACCCTCATAGGAGGGTCTTTCCACGACTCCAAGTCTCTCTCGGAAGGCTAAGAATTTGACCTTCCCTAAGGGATTCGTGAGGATGTTTGCGACCTACTCATCAATCTTGATGTGTTGGAGCCTTATTGCTCCCCGCTGTACCATATCCCAGATAAAGTGGTACCTGATATCAATGTGCTTGGAGCAGTCGTGGAACATGGAATTCTCTAAAAGGTGAATTCCACTTTGGTTGTCACAGTAGATCATGATGGTATCCAACACATGCTCAAATAGCTCACTAAAGAGCTTCCTCAACCAAACAGCGTCACAACAAGCCATACTAGCTGCAATGTATTCGGCCTCGGCGGTGCTTAAAGCAACCGATTTTTGCTTCCTACTCATCCAAGAAATTGAAGCAGACCCCAATGAGAAGCAACATCCAAACGTGCTCTTACAATCCACCACACTGCCAGCCCAGTCAGCATCAGTGTATCCATGTAGCCTCAAATTTCTGGCAATGTATCTTAGTCCATAGTTGATTGTGCCACGGAGATATCTCAAGAGATTCTTAGCAGCAATCCAATGTATGTGATGAGGTTCGACCATAAATTGACTCAACGTATTCACAACAAAGCATATGTCAGGACGAGAGTTTACCAAGAACATCAGGGCCCCCACAAGTTGTCTATATTTAGAAGGATTTGCCAATTCAAGCCTAGTAGCACTTCCACATAGCTTCTTGAAGTTGAGTTCCATCAGAGTAGACACAGACTTGCAATCCACCATCCCACATCTCTCGAGCAGCTTCACAATGTATTTTCCTTGAGAAAGGAAAATCTCACCTAGCTTTTGCCAAACCTCCAAGCCTAGGAAGTAGTGCATCAGACCTAGGTCCTTCATCTCGAACTTAGAAGCCAACTCCCTCTTGCATTAATAAATGAGAGGGTCTATACCTATCAAAAAGAGATCATCCACATAAAGGACCAAAATGAGAGGCATGTCTTTTTCATCCTTGAAGTATAGGTTAGGATCAGCATCGCTCCTTGTAAATCCCAGCTTCATAAGATAGCTATCAATCCTCTCATACCAAGCCCTAGGGGCTTGCTTCAACCCATAGAGGGCTTTCTTCAACCTACACATGTGTGTCCTTCGATCTTGTACTTCGAACCCCTCAAGTTGTTCTACGTAGACTTCCTCCTTAAGCGAGCCATGCAAGAAAGCAGTCTTAACATCCATTTGGTGTAGGCTCCATCCTTGAGAGGCAGCAAGGGCAATAATGGATCGGATAGTGGTATATTGGGCAACCGGTGCAAATATCTCATCATAGTCCACTCCTTCCTTTTGAGAGAAGCCTCGAGCAACGAACCTGGCCTTGTATTTTCAGCACTCCCATCAGCTCCATGTTTGATTTTGTAAAGCCATTTAGAAGTGACCACAGACTTGTCCTTGGGTCTAGGAACCACATCCTAGACATCATTCTTCATGATTGATTCATACTCCTCATTCATTACATCCTTCCATACTTGGTGTTTCACAGCTTCTTCGAACGTACATGGCTCAGATTGAACAATAGTACTCATAGCAGCTAAGTACCCTTGATACCTGTTCGACTTCTTACTTTCACGAAATGTCCCTCTTGGATATGTCTTTTAGCATCTTCAAGAGTATCTTTGAGCCACAAAGGTCTTTTCCTTGAGGTAGAGGGATCACCAAGAGGTGGATCAATGGGATCCATCGGGCCTTCAACATTGGGCATTAGTTCATCTGTCGGAGATTCATCCTGCTTTCCTGCAACATCATCATTGTCCTTCCTTGGGATAGGGAGATCTTTGGCTTTCCCAAGGGCAGAATCTTCATCGAAAGTGACATCATGGCTTATTTCCACTTCTCTTTGACCAAGCACATAGATTCTATATGCCTTTGAAGTTTCACTATAGCCCACAAATGTTCCTTTCTTCCCAAATGCTTCTAACTTGTTTCCTTTCTCTTTAAGCACACGAAAATACACAGGACAACCAAATATTCTAAAATGAAAAACATCGGGTTTCTTACCAGAGAAGACTTCTTCGGGTATCTTAAAATCCAATGCTTGATACGAGCTCCTATTTTGAACATATACGACAGTGTTGGCAGCTTCTCCCCATAAGAACTTCGATAGACCTTGGTCATGAAGCATGGCACGGGTGGGTTCTATGATTGTTCGATTCTTCCTTTCAGTAACTTCATTTTTCTCAGGAGTGTATGGAGTGGTGACCTCCCTCTTAATATCAGCCTCTCTACAAATATCAGTCCTCAATATTTTGATCTTCTTCCCGGTTTGATTTTCAACCAAGGCTTTGAAAGAACGGAACCATTTGAACACTTTGTCCTTCTTCTTCAATAAATAGATCCTCGTTTTGCGAGAGAAGTCATCCACAAAAATTGCATAATATAAGTATCCTCCTAATGATGTTACAGGCAACATACCAGATAGATCAGAATGGACCAATTGAAGAATGTCAGTAGTTTGAGTTTCATTCAAGGGAAATGGTCCCCTTGTAAGATTTTCGGCTGCACAACCTTGACGAACACCTTCATGATGTATGTTGAACTCGGCCATACCTGTGCGGTTGGTTGGGCAGTCATATTCTATTCATCATTTTGACAAAATTGGTATCTTTCCGTATAGAACGTAATTCACTTATCCATTATACTTTATTAAGACATTATATCCATCGAACCTCATCTTCCTTACCTGTAAGGCTTTGTAATGAAGGTGAGCAAATCTTCGATGTCGTAATTCAGATTGGAGAGAAGTATGACAAGTCATAGCTCCCAAAGGACTTCCTCCAACTTGATAGAGACCTTCAACCCTAAATCCAAGTGTAAATGCATCTTTAAGGTTTCTTTGCCAAATACGTACCTTTCCATCAATGAATGCTACCTTGAAGCCTTTATCTTCCATCACAGAAATAGACACCAAGTTCTTCTTCAAATCGGGTACATATAATACTTCTTGTAGATGAAGGGTTTGACCTTGATTTAAGTGAAGAGTGACAGTCCCTATCCCTTTCATGGGGTAGGTGGCATTGTCTCCAAGTATGATCTCCAAATTAGTCTTCTTTTCAATCAAATTTGAGAGGGCCTCCTTGTACCCGGTGAAGTGCCTTGAGGCTCCACTATCAATCAACCAATGATCCAAAGTATCCGAAGGAGAGGCAGTAGTGAGGGCGGAAATAAGATAAAATTCTTTTTGTTTTTCTACAACATTAGTTTCCTCATACCTGGAATTTCTCGTCCTTTTGGGAGGTCGACCATTACCATATCGAGCAGCGGGAGCATTCCTCTTTCCTTTATTGTTGAACCTGTTGTTCCTTTGATTGCCATTGCCTTTGAAATTGTTGTGATTGTTGTTGTTGTTGTCATCCCGTGGAGTATCCTTCTTGTGAGGACACTCTCTAGCATAGTGGCCAAACCTGTTGCAATTGTAGCACCTTCCTTTTCTTCCTTCTTTGAATCCCTGCTTGAATCCTTGACCTTGTCTCTTTGGACCAGCATTGTTCTTCCTCTTTGCATGAGCGGAGAAAGCAATAGGTTCATTTCCATTTGAAGGTTTGTCTCTCTCCATCATCCGTCTCTTCTTGTGTGCATCTAGCCAATAATTCATCGAAACTAGGAATCATGTCATTGTTAAGAATAGTGGCATCCCATGCTCTTGTGAGACCTCCAAGAGCAATGAGAGTGAGCTCCGTGTCAACAACAACTTCTCCAATAGATAGAAGATCATTCTTGATTTCTCTAATCCTCATGAAGTAGGATTGGATAGACTCCCCTTTGTCTATCTCGATATCCTTCAACTTGTTTTTGAGAAAGAGGATTTGATTTGCATTGTTCACTTTGAACATCCCAACCAACTTATCATACATCTCCTCAGATGTTTCTAACTCAGAAATATAAGCAACCAAATGCTTTTGAATAAAGTCTATAATGATTCTTTTAGCTTTGACCTCACATTTCTCATATTTCATCTTTACAACAACAAGTGCATTTAGCTCCACCACTCTTCCCTTTACATAGTCCATAGCATCATTCTCTTTCAAAGTCAAATCCAAAGTCATCTTCCATGGATGATAGTCGAATCTGTCCTTGAGCTTATCCTTGGATTTGAAGTATGATGTAGTCGCCATTAAAGCTAGACCAATATTCTTGTCCAACAACTCTTTTCATAGTGATTGCTTCTCTCTCTCTCTTGCTTGGGCTTTGTCTTCACCTAGCCTTTGATAACATGTTAAATTTAGTTAATAATGGTATGTTCTATGCTTAGCACAATTACTTCAATGTTCCTTAAGCATCCCAATAGCAATTTCCAATTTAGATTTCCAGTAGCAATCACATTAACCATTAATCACATTGACAGTAAAAGTAGATAGAACATAAAACAATAGCAGAAGCCAAGCCAAGACAAGAGGACACCAGATTTGGCGAATGCCAAGGAAAAACCCCAAGATAGGGAAAACCTTTTGATCAATTCTTCTTATTATTATATCAAAATGTTTAGCATAGAGAGAGAGTACAAAAGTTAAATTGACTTGCCTAATTCAAAGTCAAAACTCAGCCTGATCAAGAGGTCAAAGTCAGCCCAAAATAGTGACAACGTCAACAATCAAACTTGGTCAAACTGTTGTCTGAAATCTACGGTCAAAGTGCTCAAAAAACCTGGGTTTCTATGCCAAAAGTTGCAACCTGCTGAGACAGAAATATCCCCAAAAGATCTAAGTCAAATGATGCCCAGAAGGCACTAATCAACGCTGGTCAAACTGCAGTCAACTCTGCAATTTTGGCCCTGTAATTCAGCTTCTGAAATTCGTCCTTCTTGATCCACACATGTGAGAAAGAAGAATGCTCAATGTAGTACAAACCAATGAGAGAAGGAGAGAGAATACGTGAGTGAAGAAGATGCCAAATGAGGTGAAAGGTCACTTGTATTTATACAAGTCGTTGAGGGTGAAGTGACACATCCATTGGGCTTTCTGAGCCTACATGATGATGTGGCCGACCTTGACAATTTGTACATGTGTGAGCATAAATTCAAAATCACACTTGTGCTTGTCCAAATGAGATGATCTTTATATCAGTTTTGGTCCTCTCGAAAAGAGGAATTTAATGCAATCATCATCTCCATCTAATAAGTTGTCCTAAAGTGGAATTTGGCCCTAGTTGCCAATTTTAACAAATTGAAATCCACCTACTTTAGTTTTCAAGGGGTTCTTTATGAGCAAATAGAGTGGGATCACCATTATCACTAGCTATTGCTAACTTACATGCAGAGAACATTGAAAGAAAGGCTATTGACGCTTGCACATTGAAGTTTAAGCTATGGAAAAGATACATTGATGACAACAATGTAAATTATCTGCATGGAAGGGAGAGTCTTAATATATTCCTTGAGCATTTGAACAATCACGGTGATAATATAAAATTCACAATGGAGATGGAGGAGAACAAATGCATAGCATTTCTAGATGCCCTTATCACTAAGAATGAGATTGGCTCTCTAGATCATCATGTTTACACGAAGATAACTCACACTAACAGATACTTACATGCCAAATCACATCACTATCCTGCTCAAGAAGTAGTTGTTATTGATACTCTTGTGACTCGGGCCATCTGAGTCTTTGACAAGTCTCATGTGGAGCAAAAAACAGGCCATCTTTCCATGGTTTTTAGAAATAATGGGTATGATATAAAACCCAATGTTGCGAACATCAACATCGGGATAAAATCGGCAAGGGTCTGAAAACCAAAAAATCATAAAAATCGGGAAAATATCAGTGGAAATCGGCAAACATCGGCAAAATTAAGATACCATAAAAATATCAATAAAAATCAAAAAACATCAGCTAGGAAATAGAGAAAAACCTGAACAATCTCAATTCTCAATAGAGAGGATGATTTCAAACTCAGTGTTACATGGCAACCTAATATACACCTGCTCCACAACAATAACGAGGTTTAAGTCATTTTTATTGCATTGGTTGGGTTGTGTTAATGCTAATTATAATGGCAGGTTGGCTTCTAGTCAACCTTGCTTTGATAATTTGTTCCTCTAATTAATAATATGTATATCACATGAAGTTGTCATTTCCTCAAGCATATTTGTCTCCTGAAGATGATCTCATGATGGTGATTGAAATGTTGAGAAGACTAATATGTAACACAGTTTTCCATCTCCTCTTTTAAAAAACCTTCTGCATGAAGAAATAAATTTAAAGAAACAGTTTCTAATGCCACGAAACCGTTGTTAACTGATGGTATGGAAATGGACAATCACACATTGATGTCTGCAAATCCATTCGGGATGCACAAGGTATTGCAAATGACAACTATAAGTTGAAAGTGTTTATCGCAGCTCTGTTTAGAATTACATAAGATAAGATAAGATAAGATAATTTTATTAATGTCCAACAAATGACCATAATAGGTCAACGGGACTGTCGGTTACAATGATTACATCATGCCTAGCCGGTGGACCAAACGGTCCCCTTTAACATTTCTTTTAAAAAGCAAAGAATACATCTATAATCTAAGTAAATGTAAATGTAGAAGCTAGAAGCTCTCGGCTTCGGAAAAAAGCACTGCGATGAAGCAGAGAAGGAGAAGAAGAAGAAGGAGAAGAAAGGAGTCTCCTATCCAGTTCCTACTCCTAACATCCAAGGTCGAGAGAAGAAAACTGAGAGAAGCTTGTCAAAGTCTGTTGTCCTGTGGGCATACTGGGTTGTCGCTGTTGTCGCCTGGAGGTTCTAGGGCGCCTCCCAGGGGTGGATACAATCTTGGAGCGCTGGTGCATTCTGGTGGGTCGGCCCCCCGGGACCACAATGATATGGTCTCAGTGTCTGTGGGTCGGTCAATGGTTCTTTTGGTGCCCTGTGCTGATGGTAGCGCTCTAAAGAAGTCTGTGATCTTCTGCATGGTGTCCGATCTGGTAGGGGGCTGAAGAAAACGGGCCCGAAATCTAAAGGCCTCCTGGAGATAAAGTGCAAGGCATCTCGGATCAACATATCTGAGGAAGCTGGTCAAAGTCTGAGAAGACCTGAAGAGACAATGAAAAGGACCTTGAATCTCGTAGTAAGCACGGCATACGAAGATGAAGTGTGTCTCTGTCTCTATCTCCTGTAAGTGACAGAACTGGCAAATCCTATCAGCCCTATCGATGTGGTGATCTGTCTCCACTCAGAGTCTGTGAGACCCAACTCTGAGCTGCCCAAGGGGGATTCTAAGGGCATGCATCCAATGTTGGAACGTGTACTGGGGTCTGATGATGAGCCCATCCATGATCTCCAGGCAATGCTCCGCGTAGAAGGCCATTTTTGGACACAACCCATTGGGAGGATTGGTCCATGGAGTCTGAATGTATCGTCTATAAATATCCTCCTTAATGATTTTATTCAGCTCTTGCTAATTGGGAAGGAGGTGGCCTGGAGCGTTCAGAGAGAACTGAAAAGGAGGGAGATGGTCAATCTGGATTCCTGAAGCCTCCAGAAGCTCTGTCACACCGGTGTACCAACATTTGGATCAGCCTGTCTGCATATGAGCGATGTTCTCTGAGAAGCAATATGCTAAATATGGGTATCTATCACGACCCTTCCTTGTGTCTGCCAGGCCTTGGAGCCTATGCAGGAGCAACAATAACCTGAATAACACCTATAGGCAGAAAGGTTGAGCCCCGAACTCTGCTAGAATGATGTGCTGAGGAACTGTCTGCTTGCACCTAATGAAACAGCACAAAAGGAGGGTCTGGACCCGCTCCGCTGAAGCCCAATTTGACTCTAGGAGAGAGGGACCCCAAATATCTTAGCCGTAAAGCACTGTGGGGCGAATCAAAGTGTCCATGATGCTCATTTTGGACAAGATGTCCTCGAAATGGTGCCAGAAACACTACCTCTCCAGAAGGGCTAGGGAATCATACCCTTTGTTGATCCGAGGCTGGAGGGCTGGCCGCAGGCTAAATCAAGGACCTGAAAACTGAACTCCCAAATATGTATAGGTGCTGACAATCTCGATCTCTTCTCCTTTAAATAGGAAGTAGAAGTCCGAAGTTTTCTTGACTCCATTGAAGATAATCACTTTGGTTTTACCCAAGTTCACAGTTAGATGCCTCCAATCACAAAAAGCTGCGAGAGCATCCAGCTGTCTCTGAAGGCCTTCTTGGGAGGAGGCAATAAGGGCAATATCGTCTGCAAAGAGGAGGATGAAAATCAAGACCTGGTGAAAAAGACACCCATCATCGATATAGATCCCGAATAAAGTAGGAGAAAGGGGGCATCCTTGCTTGACTCCAATGGTGCTTCGGATGAAATCCGACATTTCTCCGACTATCAGAGATGGCCAAGGACGATCTCATAGAGGCGCATGATAGCTGTCAGGAGGGTCGAGGAAATTCCAATCTCTCTTAGCCTTTGGAAAAGATCTTCCCTCGGGACTGAGTCAAAGGCCTTCCGAAAGTCTACAAAGCAGCAGTACACTTTAGAGGATCGATGCCTAGCCTCCTCGATCATCGCACGAAGAGTAAGGAAGTGGTCCATCGTCTGGTGGTCTGGGCAGAATCCTGCTTGGCCCTTGGCCCTGAGCTGTCTCTGCTCAAGGAAATGGGAGACTATTCTGTGGAGTGTTGTAGCATATAGCTTGGAGAATGTGTGCCCAACCATGATTGTCCTGTAGTTGTTGGGGTTGGAAGTAGGCCCTGACTTGTGGATCGGGTAGATAATGTGGTGTGACCATCCATCCGGAAATCCATCCCGAACCACCTGGTTGAAAAGGTCCACCAGATATCCTACAAGGGGGCAAAGTCCATGCTTGAAGAATTCTGCCTGGAAACCTTCTTCGTCTACTGCCCTGTTGCTATTCATTGTCCATATTGCCTCTCTGATATCTTTGTCGGAGAAAAGGTGGCAGGAGGTGGGGTGAATAACCTGAATCAGAGGCTGCCCACGAATGTCATACAGCTGGGAGGTGTGAGAGAACATTGAGGCAGGATCAAGGTCGACAGGGGTAGGAGAGCGCCAGGAAAGGATGGTCCCCCAAAAATCTTTAAGGGAGCGAAGGAGGAGAGTAGAAAGAACCTGTCTCCTATGGGCAATGAAAAGGTGCTTCTTGCGGCAAAGGAGCCGACGGTAGGCTGAACAGAGGTCTAGGTATGTTGGTAAGGAGTTCTGGAATTCGTGTCCGAGATCCTGATGCATAGACTTGCATTCTTGGTCATACCATTTGTTCATAGGGCAATTTCCTGGTTTGCGTGAGGTGGTGGCAGTACGAGTAGAATGGGGGAAGGATTGGAACGCAGCTTCCCAGATTGCATATGAGAGGCACTGGTATTTGTCCTTGGCGGAGCTGAGAGAGGCGAATTGGGACTCTGATGGGAGTGTCTGTCTGAGGATAGAGGAGAAGAGATCAGGGTCACCCTCCTCAAATCGGAAGGTGGTCCTAGGAGGGCTACGGGGAAGAGTAGGAGATGGATTCCAGGGGTTAAACTGCAGAGAGAGTGAGAGAAGTGCATGATTTGCAGGAGGGATGGGGGTTATCGAGAAATTTTTGATATAAAGGAGGAGATTTGGGTTCGCAATAGCGTAGTCAACCACACTTGCTCCGCCTCCAAATGGTCTGCAGGTAAAGAAGTGCGAGGATGGGAAACATGGTAGGCCATTCAGAATTACCAGCTCATGAGATTCTCCCAACTGTAGCAGATATCTCCCATAGGCAGTGGTGGGTCCCAAGTGATCCTCGGAGGCCCGGTGCATGTCGATCATGGTCGGATCAATCCCCCGGGTGCAAAATATATCCTCTGTCCGGTCGTGAATAGGAGTATGGAGGTCTCTGGTCCGAGCATTGAAGTCCCCCATGAGGATGACGTCCCCTACTGCCGAAAACCTGGTGATGTCAGAGTACAGGTCTGTAAAAGGGTCTCTGTCTGAGCTATTGTGAATAGCGTAGGAAGACGAGATAGGTGGGAAGTAACAGACTGCGACATAAATGTCTCTCGGAGGTGATGTTCTGGCTCTAATCTGAATCCACATGAATCTAGCATACTCATCGGTTGTGACCACCGATACTCTGCTCCTGAGGCTATCACGAACAAGGGAAGCAACACCCCCTGATCCCCTGACACCTCCTGAACTCTGTGTCTCTTGTCTGCAAACTGCGGCCCACTGGTATCCTGTAATGTCGTGGAGAGGTCGGACTGGGCTCGCATGAGTCTCGATAACAAGGAGGATGTCCGCTGAGTTAAGGGCTTCATAAAGTAGGCCTGGTGAAGACTAGAATGAGCCATTGCCATTCCAGCAGTGAACCGACAGATCCGTGCCTCGCCTCCTCTCTGCTCAGGCCCATCATTTGGAGCTACCTGAACGGGATGCCCATCCTAGGGGGAAGGTGTCTCGAATAACTGCCTGAAGGTTTCTAATCACTGAACAGAAGAAAAATGTGATCACATGATAACCAAACTGACATGCATCTTGGGTTATCTTCAGAAAAAATATGAATATCCTTGACCATCAAGTATAGTTTTGGATACATAGGCACAGTCTAGAAGAGATCATGTTAGAGTTCCCGGGATACTAGCAACGGGGGAAAACATCATGGTGAAGCTCCAAATGGACATCTTAGAGAAGACAGTAAATTGATTTATAGAAGGGTTGCCACATAAATTGCAAGTGCAAGTGAAGTAGACTAATCGGCCTACTTAAAGGATGCTTTCTAAGTGTAGCTGTTCAATTTCATGAAGCAACAGATGAGACAAATCAAGAAACAGACCAGAGAGGTAAAGGAAATATAGTTTTGCATGAAGGTTTGAGGATGGAAGAATAAATAAAACAAACACTATCTTGCTCGGATAATCGTATCTATAGCATAAGTGAATAAAGAATAATAATTCTAAAAATGAACGTCCCACAAATAAGATAGCATCTCAAAGAAGTCTGATGAAGGATGTCATTTGAAAGGAAAATAATGAAGGTTTCCGTTTAGTCGGGCCCCCGCCTCAAGAGTCACCACAGGCCATACATCCCCTTACTCTCCAGTTAGCTTTGTTCTGTTACATTTATTCTTGCAAGCTAGGGACCGAATGATCGGTTAGATTGTTGGATGTATTGAATTGTTCATTGAGTGTTGAATTCTTGAATTGTTTTTGGTGAGTGAATGAACCTGTGATTCCAGACAAAGGTGTGAGTGGGTTGAGAAGAAGAACATCGGAAGTACGTGTCCTCCAAGGGTTTTGTTTGAATTAACTGTCTTGGAGATTTTTCCCAGAAAAAATTCAAAAAACCTATTGACAATTTAAATAAGGGTCATAAAATTTCTTAAAATGTCCCATGAACTACTTTACTACAAGCACAATTCAGCACCTGTTAGCTTTCATCATTTGGATTTAAACTCAAAAGGAAGGTTAACAGATAGATGTATCAAGGCACAGTTTCACAGATTACCATTTGAAATTAATTGATATCTACTTGTCTCAATTGACCCTAGATCAGCAAGTCTGGAATAACTTTCCTCATTGAGGCAGCTAACGGTCCAAGTCCGATAGAATCGTATTTCCATACCCCATCCCCTTAAATAGTAGAGGACGAGAACTATGCCCTCCTAACAAATTCATCAAGATTGATCTCTCTATAGTTTCTGTAAATAAGATGAAACACAAAATCTGCTGATGAAATTCCAAGTAACTAAGCCAGTGGCAATGTTCCAAAGCTGGCAGAACCTCCATCTTAGATTACTCTCTCGTAGCATTTGTCAACAACTTGAGCTTCAAGCTTCTCAATGGTTCTTGAATTTGTTCAGCAGCTTTCGATAAGTATTACTACTGGACCTAATCTGAGGATTTAAACCAAAAATATAGTTTAAAGTCTTCATAAAATAAGATGAACCAAATAACTGAATTTAAAGTCTCTATGAAAAAGGGCGTACTCATTTCTGCAAATTTAAATAAATAACCACAAATGTTCAGCTGCCTGGGACAAATATGCCAAGACTGACCTATACTCAAGATTTGAACTCACAACAAGGCTGGGAAACCTTAATTTAAATACTGAAGAAGAAAAAAACAGAATTGTGTCATTCCTGCCAAATTAAAAATATGTCGAAAAAATATTAGCTGCTTTGAATAGATATATAAATACTGAAGCTATTCACGATATTTAAACTCAAATAAATCTGAGAAATTAGTAAATTAAAACTACTGAAAGAAAGAGTATTGTTATAAATTTGGAAAATGAGCTGAAACTTTGAGTTGCCTTTAGTAAATATAAAATACTAATCTCGAGACTTAATCCAAAGTAGGTTGGGGCAAAATATGTTGTGATTTCTGAAAAAATATAGAAATAAACATATAAAAACTAAACCTGCTCCCGAGATTTGAACTCAGAATGAAGCTGAAAATATCTAAATTCAAACACTTACAGAAAGAGCGTTGCTATTTCTGCAAAGTTAAAGGAATCGCTATAAATTTCGAGCTGCTTTAAATAAATATATAATTACCGAACCTATTATCGGGACTCGAATACAAAAAGAAAATTGGAAAGGGGAAGAAATGACACCGCGTTTTAATTTCCGCAAAACTGAAAAAATAACTGAAAATTTTAGAAAACGAACCCCATCGTACGTGGCGTTGTCCTCTTGCATTGAGGGCCAGAGGTTCTCGAACACTTGCGGGCTTCGGTAGACGGAACCGGGAGCCGGTCGATGTTTAACGACGCGGCTCATATCGAACGACATGGTTCCCATGTAGAGCAGCATCCCTGAAATATATATGAGCGGGGCAAACAAGAAAAGTCCATGGCGCCTCAACAGCACAGAGAGCAGAAGCCACACAACTTTTTGCAAAAATGTCCGGGGCGGCAGCGGAGGGCCGACTCCCTGCATGCGCCCGCTCTTCGTCCGGCCATGTCTGCCGCCATACCTTGGCGACGACCGGCGAGGCGATGATGGCGGAGACGGAGAGCTGTGCGAACTGCTGCCCGAGAGTCGATTCTTTGCAAGCATTTCTTATGCATTCATGCATATGTTTCTCATCGCCTCTAATCGGATCTGTGCATCCAGTTACTTCTCCTGAAGAAAAAATCGTGTGAGCTTTATTTATTTCTTTCCTCTCCGACAGCCGCAATTCAACTGTTTACGCAATCTGTCTCCGAAATGGTCGCAGAAAAATATGTTCGAATATCACGAAATTTTTGGCTCGGCTTCAACGGATTTGCCGAGACTCTCGTCCCCTGTACTTTTTCGCTGTCAGAGGCCAGGGCCCTCGGCTGACTGGCACGTATCGGTAGCCTTCCGGTCTTTAACAGGTCTCTCTTTCTTTCCGGTCTCGAGGCTTTGACTTGCTGCAAACCCGATTTCCGGTGCCTCTTTATATCAAAACCTGAGTCTCTCCTCGACCCGTTTTTGCTCTATTATCATATGTGGTTTTGACAACGAATGTGAGGAAATCTCCAGACCCCATGTGATGAGCAAAATTACAAAAGACAGCTTTAAACCGTTAAAATCATTCTGTTAATGCTTAACTAAAATTTGGTTAGTTCATAGAAACCCTCTCAACTTTAAGTTGATATTATTAATGAGTTCATTATAAAGTTGAAACGCATATAAAAATAAAAATAACTTTAAATTTAATTTGGAATATAAAATTACATAGATGTAAATATTTTGCTCAAAAGAAAGATTAATATTTATTATTTTTAAATGAAAATTAGTTATTTGAATATAAATAATAAAAGTAATTTGAAATAAATCAATTTATAAAAATTATAATAAAAAACACTTAAATAATTTGAAATAAATCAATTTAGAGGAATGGTAATAAAAAACATTTAACATAATTTTATGATGGTATGTTATTGGAATTTCAATTTTCTATCATTTTTCTTAGTTTTATACTTTATAAATATTTTGTATAAATTATTAATAAAATTAATAATAATAAGTATGTTATTAAATATATTGATTTAGTATTTTTATCCAAAATTTGTATATATATATAACATGTTATAAAACTGTTGTTTAAATTCTTACTTTATGATCATATGACTATTTTGCTTAACCTTTATTTCAATCATAAAACAAAATCTATTACATATAACTCCATCGAGTGAGGATTGAGAAATTGCTTCTTTAAACATTCTTTTAATGTTATTTTATAATGAATTAATTTCCTACAAAACTTTAATTTAGTTGGTATTGATTTTAGATCTTTTAGAAGTATGGTTAAGGAAGCAATCATTATTAATGCATTGTGTAATCCCTTATAACTTTGAGAGACCTAAACAATTCCAATGTATTTACATTTTTATATCTTAGTAAATGGTTTATATAAATTATTAATAAAGCTAATAATAATACATATAAATTATTAAGAAAACTAATAATAGGTATCTTATCAATGATATTAATTTAGTATTTTATCAAATATTTAGACCCATATGTAACATGTTATAAAAGTCTTGCTGAAATTCTTACCCTACAGTGTGATCATATGACTATTTCTATTTTGTAGAACCCTCATTTCATAAATAAAACAAAATTGATGTAATTACAATCCCGCTACTACATATAAGTCCATCAGGTGGGGACACAGATATTGCTTCATCTTTGAACATTCTTTCAATGTTGTTTTACAATGAATTAATTTCACACTAAACTTTAATTTAGTTGGTATTGATTTTAGATATTCTACAAGTAATGTTAAGGAAACAATCATTATTGATGCATTATGCATTTGCATCATCTTTGAACATTCTCTCAATGTTGTTGCAACTATTAAATTCACGCTAAACTTTAGTTAGTTGGTATATATTTTAAATATTTTATAAGTAAAGTCAAGAAAGCAATCATTATCCATGCATTATATAATTCCTTTACAACTTGAGAATGACTTAAACAACTCCAAGGCATTGTTTAAAATTATTCCTATAGCCATGCAAGGCAAAACATCACTTCCTATGTGCTAACCACTTGATTGGTACCCTTTGTATCGAGGTATCAAGTCAATTCAATTTCACTAGAGAAATTTTCAATCCCAAGACCAACGTTGGAAGCCAATACTTCCACTCAATCAAAGTCAATTCCCATCAATCAAGGCACATGTTAGTAGATCAACAAGCATGCTCTATAAATCATCTCAATCTTTGTGTCATAAACAATCTCAACCAAGTGATAAAATGTGATTAATCAACAAAATACAAACTAATTTACAACTCATCTCAACGTTGACTATCGATGTTCAATCTACCTCAATCAATATAAACATATAATATAATGATGATGATGATAATGATTAATGTCCAATAAGACCAATGTAGTCTATCTGACCTTATGAAAGTAGGAGATTAATTGTGACTCTTTAATATTTTATTTTTATGATGAAAAATAAGGGAAAGAAGGGCTTCAATATCACTATAATTTTGTTGACTTAACAAGTCAAGAAGGTTGGTAGTGTGGCAAATGTTTTGGAAATGAGAACGGATGTGAGTAAGAGTCAGGCAATTTAAGAGAAAGTGTTTTTCATCTTCAACCCTCTTAGTATCACAAAGGTGACAAATTCTTTCATCGAAGGGTGCTTTGGTAATAAACTAATGCCTAGTTTCACTTTGAATCTCATGAGAATTAGTTCTTATCTTTGCAATGTTCATTTTCTTCTTAGTATTGGTCGAGACAGAAATATAATTTTGTTTAGCAAGGGTGGGGTTGATCACATCCTTATAATACCTTAGCTTCATTTTTGCCTCTAGCTCCTTATCATCCCATAATTTATCCTTAAATTTGGAGGTAGTAATATTTTTAATACTATCCTTATTCCCCAAGATTATCTCTTCCTTTATCCCTTAATCATCAAGTCAAGACTAGGCATCCTTATGCCACCCATGCTTGAGACAGAGGTGGGGATTTTGGCTAGAGTTAGAAGCGACTTTGGGGAACCTCTTGGCTTCCATGTTGTAAATCTTCTTCTTATACATCAAATACCTAAACATATGCATGGTTTCAATGGGGGAAAGGCTAGCTTCGATTAAGAGGAAAAGGTAGGGAAAATTCCCTTTAATCTTGAGGTTGTAGGTTATAAGTTGCTTTTGAATCATCTATATCTTCCTTCATGACTCTCTGGATATACTGCAACCCCAAACCTCGCATCCATGTAAAATAACACGGGTGACGAGAGTCTTAAAGAGGAACCTTTTTTTACTCCAAATCCAAAGATCAATTGATTTACAGTTGTTTCAAGCTCATAATAAGATTTCCAGCCTCCAATAATTCTTTTCTCAATGCTATAATTCCAGTTGAGTTGACGATGAATTTCATACCTAAATATTTATATGAAGAACCTGCTCCAAGTAATTGTTATCATCGTTGAAATTACCATGGTTGATCGTTTTGGATTTAATTATCATGACTTTAGTTTTGTCAGTATTAACCGTCATACCCATCTTGGAGCAGTAATCATGGAGGATTTTAAGTTGCTTCTTGAGATCATCATGGATTTCAGCTAAACGAACGATATCGTCAGCATAAAGGAGAAGAATAATGACTATACCAATGAGCTCAGGGCCATTTGCATCCTACAGTTTCCAAACACTCTTCTAGCTTATCAATGTAAATGGCAAAAAGGGTAGAGGGTAAGGGACACCCTTGCTTGATTTTGATATTGCATTTAATTTCTTTAGACCATGCCTTGGTGTTCTTAAGCTCGGAAACAACATTCTCGTAAAGTCAAATCACAAAAATCCTCAACTCGGGAGGAGCCATTATCTCTTCAAGTATTTTCCACAACTTATCCCGAGGAACATTGTCGAAATCTTTTCTAAAGTCAACAAAACAACATAAGAGATCAATTTTATTATTGTGACACTCATCGACAATGATCCTAAGAGTGACAAGATGATTGATAGTTGAGTGATGTCTCCTAAAACGAGCTTTCTCTTTAGCTCGTTTACCATGACTTTCAAGCCGAAGGCTAATCTTCTTTTCTAAAATGAGCCCATACAGTTTGGCTAATCACAATGGTCCTATAGTTAGAGGGAATGTTTTTGTCCCCACTTTTGAAGATAGGCACAATCAGGATTTGCATCCAAAACTTAGGGATGTCATGTTTTACTGTCAAATTGAGAAGTTTGTGGATACAAGGGATGAGGATAGACTTTCCCATTTTGAAGATTTCAGCCTGGTATCCTTTAATATCCCTAGTTTTCCAATTAGCGAGTTTCTTAATCCTGAATTCCACACCTTCCAAAGAAAATATATCCGCCTTTATAGGAGTGTTTAAGATGATGTCAATGGTGTCTAAGGCATCATAAAGCTTCTTAAGATAGATATCCCAAATTTTTAAGGGGATCGAATGATTTTCTTTTGTTCTACAAACAATATGTTATGCCAAAATTTTATAGGCTCAACTTTAGAAAGGTGAAGAAGATGCTCCTGTCTCTTTTTTTTAAAGGAACATATAGTTTATATTGATCAAGTTAGTAAACGGGTCAGTGTCCTTGCATTCAAGGAGTGATCATCAACGACAATAAACTAGAGATATTCAAGGAGAAGTCTATTCCTATCCTGCCTATTCCTTTCTATACTTCTAACAACATTTTTCTTGTAAATTCTCCAAAAAACCCCAACAAAAACTAGAAATTTACAAAACATTTAACAAAAAGAAATTTAAAACCCAAACTCTACATTCCTGGTGGGTTGTTATTGGCCATTGCAGTTCCATTTTCTTCTTTCTCCTGGAGTGGAATTTATGCAGCAGTCTGCTCATAGGTTCACTTGGTTGAACGTTGTCATGCACGCCAAGGGACGCAGGATCATGCAAACCAAACACCTCCTTGATGACACCAATTGTTTTCATTTCAACAATTACCTCAATCCCGTCAACTTTCGAGCCCAAATCGTCCACCTCGATGGCTAAATTCTCCACTGTCAACTAAATCCTCTCCATGGCCTCCTGCAAATCCTCCATTTGTCGAATGACTAGAGAAAAGTGAGAATGGGCTTCCAACACAACCTTCTCACCAACCCTTTTCAACTTGGCAACACCTTCCTCCATAGAAGTCTAATTTGAAGCCCTCCCGGGATATCCATTGTCGTCATGGCTAGAGGAGGCCACAAAGTTGAACGAACGAAATCTAACCTTAATCCTTAACACATCCAACTTTGTTAATTGCCATTTATAATGGGGAATGCCACCATTTTCCTTTCCTGTGGCCATATTTTTGCATTAAATGTTGTTGAGATTTATTTACCTTCTCATATTACATGTAACCTGCATCAAATCCATTTCCTTTCGCCCGAATTTATTGCATTTACTTTGTAGATGCGGGATTAAGGTACTATCCAGAGGGATTTTATGGCCCAACTTGAAATCGCATGAAATGTGATTCCATCTGTCCTTGCGAGTGACACATTGCCTCTCCTCTATCCATATGGAATAACACTCAACGTGTTTTACCTTGATCGAGAGTTGGCATTTCAAGACAATCATGATCATGATGATTTCAATACTACTTAATAATGTGACAGGCCTTGGGAACCGATTTCTCCAAGGTGTCCTTCGATTTACATCCTCCATCCTACATAATTGCAACATCATGGAATATATTGAAGAGTTGGGTTGCCTCGATCCTGACAAAGTATTCCTTGATCAAGACGAACCCCTATATTTGTTTGCTCGTCAATGATCTAATTATTTCCTCTTTTGATATTATAAAAGGTAATAGAGTCAAAATTTTCAATGTGTCTCGTAATATGAATGTCAATTAGGGACTAATATTTTATGATATAATTTTTGGTTCTATAAAACTTTTGGATGTTTATCATCGAGTCTCCCAATACCACTAGTTGACGAATTCCCCTTGCTATGGTTACTTTCAACCCTTACCATTGAGCCAGAGCTTTTGCCTGATTGTTAGTGGTTGATCCCAGTCCCTACGCATATTTGATCTTGATTTCTCCGTCAAGACGTAATATTACCCCTCCCGCTCTTGCCTCCCCCATTCTTGTCTCTTATTAATACAAGACTTTTTCTTCCCTTTGATAAGAACTCTGTATATACTTATGTTTTTGAGCTTTGCAATTTAGTTAGGAAAATATCTAATTACTTTCCTAACAAATTTATGGTCCTTATTATACTAAGGGTTGGAAGTTATATTATTCTTTTTAAACGACACATTTATCAAAATATTTATGAATTCAGGGTTTTGTGATCCATAATGAATTAAGAAAAGTCTTTCGGTAGAAATCACATAAGAGAGATTTTTGGCCGACGTGTTTCGAACCAACCAGTGGGGTTCATCATCAGGACTAGATGAAGAAGCAGACCAAAGTAAAGGCTTAAATAGAGAGCAATGTAGAGACCATAATTTCAAGTAACAACTATTTTTGAAAAATAATATTTAAATTATGATATTAATTTATTAAAAATAAATATTAATAAGTAGCAACTATATTAAATAACTAGTTTTTGAAAAATAAAATTTAAATTAATTTATTAAAATCAAATATTATTAAAAAAATTATATCAATGGGAAATAATCGAAAAATATAACAAACAAGAATAAAAAAAAATCAAAGTCAACAATATTTAAAATTGTGATATTAATTTATTAAAAAAAATTTATTAAGTAACGGCTATATTAAACGCGTAGTTTTTGAAAAATAATATTTAAATTAATTTATTAAAATCAAATATTATTAAAAATTCTATTAATGGGAAATAATTGAAAAATATACCCAAAAAAACAATAAAAAAAAAATCAAAGTCATAATATTTAAAATTATGATATTAATTTATTAAAAATAAATATTTATTTATTTATTATTATTTTTTGTTTCACTACGTATTATTATTATTATTATTTTAATTTATTTATTTTCCAATAATTGTTTTTTTATTTTAATTTATTTTATTTCCAATAGTTATTTTTTATTTAATATATGATCTTGTCTCCATTAGTGTCTTGACTTCTTTTTATAAATTTTTATTGAGTTTTGACTTTGATTTTTTAATTCTTGTTAGTTATATTTTTCAATTAATAGAATTTTTTAATAATATTTAATTTTAATAAATTAATTTAAATATTATTATTTTTTTAAACGAGCCATTTAATATAGCTGCTACTTAATAATATTTGTTTTTAATAAATTAATATCATAATTTAAATATGGTTGACTTTGACTTTTTTTATATTGTTGTTTGTTATATTTTTTTATTATTTCTTCGGCCTCTGCTAGGGTTGAAGCCTTTTTCTCCCGATCTGGTTACTGCAGATCCGTAGTTAGGTGTCACATTTTATTCCAGGTTCGCATTCTTCTGCAAGGCTTTTTCATTCTTCTGCAGGGGCATACATAAGCTTAGGAATCATCGAAATCCAGATGGCTCCTAGCTTCGCGAAGATAGCTGCTGGCTCAGTTTCGTCTACCTCTGAGGGGCAAGCTCTTGCCCATATCGCCAGTGAATCCCCAACTCCCACTATCTAGGTGGTCCAGGCCTCACTCGATGAGGCTTTGAAGTTTTCTGAAAGTGCCTTAATCTATCGGTTCAATGGTTTTTCGCCAACGTTGACAGCTCTCCACAGTTGGATCTCGAAGGTATGGAAGCCTGTCATTTCTGATGAAATTAATATCTACCCCTGTGATAGGGGTTTCTTTATAATAGATTTTGAAAACCCTGAAAGCAGACAATGTATTCTAGATTTCGGCCCTTGGTTTTGGGAAAACTCGGGCCTATTCATGAAGCCACGGAACCCATCATTCTATCCTTCAACAACAGTCATAACCTCAGCACTAGTTTGGGTGAGATTGCTAAACCCCTACCCTTGCATCTCTGGAATTTCTCCTCGCTAAAAGCCATTGGAAATACAATTGGGAAATTTTACTGCAGGTGCCCAGAAACAAAGGAATATGCCAGAACCACCTATGCACGCATCTGTGTGGAAATGGACTTCAGCGTCGGACTCCCAGCTGAAATAAATCTAGCAAGTAAAGACTATGTATGGAACCAGAAACTCGATTATGAAAGTTTCCTCTTTAGATGTCGATCCTGCTTTGAGACAGGCCATCTAACCAAAAATTGCCCAAAATCCTCCATGAAAAATTTTGCTAGAAAGAATCACCACAGATCTACATGGTGGGAAGGAGCACAAACAGAATATTACACTGTCACCAAGGAAGAATACTCTCCAGAAAACTCTAAATCGCAAGAAATCAAGCAAGAAAGAAACAACTCTCAAGACAAGCGGGGGGAAAGCCCCGCCCAACAGCAGAAAAGTGAACTCGACAACCCCTCAAGTTATGAGGATTCAAATACTGCACAAAATAAATCTTTATTTAACAGCAAAGTAGATCTCTCAGACCAAACTTCTTCTCAGACTATCTTCAAAAGGACGAACACAACAGATCGCAAAGCTAAGACACCAATGTCCCAAGAACCAAAAGAGATGAAGGCGATGCAAGATAAAGGAAGTTGGAAGACCGTAGAGAAAAAAAAAAAAAAAAAAGCTACAACACCAATCTCGCCAAGAAAGACGAGAAGCCAGACAATTAAGAACTAAGAAAATTATAGGTCCGATAGACCATTTTGGTCTCAGTGGACGTTAACCACCATTATCATCATCATCAATAAATTAATTTAAATATTATTTTTCAAAAACTAGCCATTTAATATAGTTTTTACTTAATAATATTTATTTTTAATAAATTAATATCATAATTTAAATATTATTTTTCAAAAATAGTTGTTACTATGGTGTCTATTTGAGCCTTTGCCTTGATCTGCCTCTTCATCTGATCTTGATAATGAACCCCACTAATTGGTTCAAAACGCTTAAGCCAAAAATTATAGTTAATGAAACATGTAATGTGTCCCAATAATAAAACTTTTTAAGAGTGTTTTACGATAAGCATTTTCGCGTGACCCGCTTAATAAAGCTTTTTAAGGTCTTTTTTAAAAAAGGATTTCAAAGTATCAACCGTGGAGGACCCACCGAATAAATATTTACATCCAACCACGATAAACCCTCTAAACCCGTAAAGGAAAGTCTTTTCACGAAACTATTTCTTGCGTTAAAGCATCCTGTGGGCAGGGTTTCCCGGTCTTTGGGTCATATCACATGCCTTTCGAACAAACGAAAGTACAAAAAACTATCATGCGGAGATTGCAAAAAAACGTGTGAATAAAATTTCATGATTGGGCCTTTGAACATATCGAAAGCTCCGTGACAAGCACCCATTTCCCATCTCTGTACTGACTACATCATTCCACTTGTGGATTTAAATATGGATTGGGCATAGGCTTCACCAAATTCTTGATTTCCCTTTTTGAAATATGTGGGTGCTGAAATTTTGAAAACTTAAATTTAATTAGTCAAATCTAGATGTAAGGGCATTGACAAATTAAATTTAATTAGTCAAAATCAAGATGGTTGAGGGCATTGGAAAAGTAAATTTAATTGGTCAAAATAAGAGATTGATAAAAAATTATACTTGGTCAAAATAAATTAGAATAATATTTTCGTGTTTTAAAATGCATATTGATATATAAGATATTATATTATTAATTTAATAGTTTTGTTTAATGGTTGAATTAAGATTTAGTTATGGGTATATTATAGATAGTGACAGGTGTTTTATTAAGGCATTATGTGGTGTAAATGTTATCGATTTGAATTTTTGTGGGAAAAAATGCAACCATATTAAGGGTTGGTGTGGCCTAGGTCAAGTGCAATCTTTGGGCGATTTTGACCATAGATGCCCCTTGGTCGCGGCTACTCAAGCCATAGGTTAGACGTGCGAGTCATCTTGGGACTCACATAAACTAGCAAACAAAAAACATGATAAATTAAGATTTGGAGTCTTTATATTTCTCTTCATAATTAAGTGGTAGCCATTGCTTTTGGTGGAAATAATAACAAGGACTATGTTTGTGTTTAACAATAATTTAAAGGCGCAAAGAAATTACCTTTTATGACGGCTTGGAACAATCAAAGGGGAATATATTTTTTGGTTAAAAATCAGTAAAAAATTGGTTGACAATCTCATCAATAAATTATAATTTTAACAAAGATCGCCTAATTGGATTTGGGTGATGTCAACTCAACATTAGTCAAAATCATAGCACAAACAACCTTCTTCTTTATGTGTGCATTTGAGACATCTAATCATGGCTTTGGGCTCCACGGAAGCACAACTAGCTTCAATTAAGAAAAATGAGTAAATAATGTTGCATTTAATTTTAAAGTTATAGTTGTAAAAGGATAGAAAATTTTTCCAACGTGTTTCAAACCATCCAGTGTGGTTCATCATTAGGGCAAGATGAAGATGCAGATCATGGCAATAGCTTAAATAGGGATCGATGTAGAGATACTATAACGGCTATAATAAACGACTAGTTCACTACTAATAATAATATAATATTAATTAAATTTAGAATATGTTAAAAATATACATAAAGAATAAAAATAATTAAACAAACAAAGTCAAACTACAAAAGAAGTAAAAAAAGATTTATAATTATCAACCAATATAAGTGGCTAACTAAGAAAATATTATTTAATTAAATACTTTTTAGTTAATATTATTAATTAATAAGAATAATTTATACTCATTAAATCAAGAACTATGTTAAAAATATTTTTAAGGAATAAACAAAATATTAAACATTAAATCAAAATCTATGCCTAAGTCTTTGTATAATTGGATCCCTTCAAGGATGTTTTCTCCATACAAAAATTGGAGGATAGATTCCTTTTTTAGACATAATTGCCATTATTTTAGTTTATCATAATTTATCAATAGTATTGTTAAGCTCATAAGTTTTGTAAAAATGTTGGAGAGCTTGGAGTTGCTCGTTAAGATCGTCGATAGTTTCTACAAGAATAACAATATCGTCGATGTGTGAGAGTAGGGTGACAACACGTCCACCTACATTTTTTTCACTAAAATAGTTAAGATTTGTATTAAATGTGTTGTTATGTTAATAGAGTAGGGCTTTCCTGGTCCACGTGGATCTTTGAGTACCCAAAAATTGATTGTCTCAAAATCCCTTATAAACAACTGCATTGTGTGGAGCTCGAAATTCTAATTCCAACGATGCTTGAGTCGCGTCAAATGAACTCCATATGACAAAGTTATGGCTGGTCAAAGTTAGGGGTCAACATAGGCAAAAGTCAAAGTCAAGCAAGATGACTCAGCAGTCTGTACTGTTGACATCAACATGGTGACATGGCAGCACAAGAGGTTGCCATGTGTAATTCAGATTGGGATTTTTTAGCGTCCAGTTGGGCCAATCAAATTTTACCACGTGTCATATGTACAATGACATGGTAGGACGTACAATGATGTGTCAACTAATGTGGCATCTTGTGGTTGGCGGTACAGATTTGATAGGGACGAATCAAATGAGAACATGTGGAAGTATAGTGGTTGATTGGGCAACTGACGTCGACAAGGTGATTAGGTGTCGGTGGAGAGATGTACCAATCACAGGCCGACATGTGGGCCAATCAAAGGGTGCCACTTGGCCCTATGAAAGGTCGCCATGTGGCCTCAGGTTACATGCCAAAATTTTGTTAGGCCGAATCGGCCTCTGCAAGACTCAAACCTCCAACCTCCAACACAGCAAACCACCGCCCAATCATTGGGCCACATATGTTGCTTATATATTAATGGGGGTGTATTTTATTTAGCATATAACAGTTAACAGTTTGAGGTAGTGTTAATGTGACTGAAACTTTGGAGTTAGGGGTAGAGACATAACGATTGGGATCCCATGGTTATATGCCATGAAACGTGACCACACGATAATGCGAAAGAGTAAGGAACAGGGCCTACGACAGTGGGTCACTTGGTTTATAACGTGGCCGAGGTAGGGGAGTAAAGCGTGGAGCCCACGGAGCCAATGACCCAAGGTTATGTGATTGTTATGTCACTAGGGGTGCGACATTGGAGACAGAGCATTGGGATTCAGTGCCCAACCCATGGTTATGGCTTTTAATGTGACTGAATGACAGGTGCGACGAGTGGGACCAAAGACCCATATTTGTTAATTTGACTTGGACTCTGCGGGGTCGAATAACAAAAGAGCCAATGACCCAATTATTTTATATAAAACAAAAATGTACTGAACGACCAAAGTCATGGATAGAACCTGAGACCAGTGGTTCACCAACCAACATGCTCGAACAGTTGGAATATAACAGTTTTGTTGAGCCTTTTGTGGAGAAAAGCTCTTTTGTAGAGCGCTTTGTAGACTATTTTTTTTAAAGAGGGAAAAGGATGATAACTTGGTCATCATAAGTCCTTTTTTTAGCACAAAAAGAGCCTAGGCATGGGTTTTTGGCTCTTCTGGACATCAAAACAGTGTAAGTTTTGCAATTGGAGGCTTGTAGATAGATGTATTGAACAAGTCATATTCAGAAGCATAATGGTGTTTAAACATTTACCTATTTTTCTTCTAGTGGAAAAGGTGGAGGATTTTTTGTACAAGAGCACAGAGGGTTTCCATTTTATGCAGGATTTGTGACCAATGGACTTTGTCCCCGCACACACAAAACTAGAGGTTCTGTCATTATACTTTCTCTACACACACATTTTGAGACGAGAATTCCATAGTGAGGACCTGAGTCACTTTAAATGAACTTCGTATGACAAAGTTATGGCTGGTCAAAGTTTGGGTCAACATAAGCAAGTAGGATGACTCAGTAGTTTGTACTGCTAACGTCAGCATGGCGATGTGGTAGTGTGAGAGGCTACCACGTGTCACTCAATTTTGGATTTTTCAACTTCCAGTTGGGCCAATGAATTTTTGCCACGTGTCATATGTATAGTAATGTGGCAGGTTGTATAGTGACGTGTTAGCTGGTGTGGTTGCTTGTGATTGGTGATATGGATTTGACAAGGATGAATTAGACGAGGGCACTTGGCAGTACAGTGGTTGACCGGGCAACTTATGTAGGCAAAGTGACTAGGTGTAGGGTTAAGAGATGGACCAATTGCAGGTTGACACGTGGGCCGATTAGAGGGCACCACATGGCCCTATGAAAGGACACTACGTGGCCTCAGGTTCTATGCCAAAATTTTATTGGGTCGAATCGGCCTTCACAGGACTCAAACCTTCGACCTCTAGCACAAGAAACCACAGCCCAATCATTGGGCCACATATGTCGCTTGTATATTAATGGAGGCACGTTTTATTTAACGTGTAACGATTGACAATTTGGGGTAGTGTAAATGTGATCGACCCCGTGGAGTCAAGGGCAAAGAAATAACGATTAGGATCCCATGGTTATATTCCATGACATGTGACCACATGAAAAAGAAAAGGAGTAAGGAATGGTTCCTACAACGATGGGTCATGTGGTTTATAATGCGACTAAGGTTGGGCATAGGGCGTGGAGCCCAAGAAGGCAACGACCCAAGGTTTTGTGATTATTACATGACTGGGGACATGACATCGAAGGCGGAGCATTGGGACTCAGTGCTCGACCCATGATTATGGGTTGTAACGTGACTGAGTGGCGGGTGCTACGCGTGAGGGTCCAACGATCCATGGTCATTAATGTGACATGGGCTTCGCGAGGGCGCATAACAAAAGGGCTAATGACCCAAGTATTTTATATAAAATAAAAATGTAACAAATGGCCGAAGTCAAGGATCGAACCTGAGTCAGGTGGCTCACCAATCAACACGGTCAACTAGTTCGGATATAACATATTTGTTGAACCTTTTGTGGAGGAGAGCTCTTTTGTAGAGCACTTTGCAAACTATTTTTAAAAAAGAGGCAAAAAGGAGGATAACTTGGTCATCTCAACTCCATTTTGAGCTCAAGAAGAGCCTAGATAGGGGTTTTTGGCTCTTATGGACATCATGGCAGTGTTAGTTTTGCAGTTGGAGGCTTGTATATGGATGTTCAAAACAAGTCATCTTCAGAGGCATAATGGTGTTTAACCATTTACCTATTTTTCTTCCAGCGGAAAAGATGGAGTATTTGTCGTATAAGAGCACAAAGGATTTCCATTTTATGTAGGATTTGTGATGAGTGGACTTTGTACACATGCACATAGAACTGGGGTTTTGTAATTATACTTTCTCTACACACGCATTTTGAGACAAGAATTCCAGAGTGAGGGCCTCAGTGAAATATCGTCGAGTTTATACTCAAATGATTTAAAATTTCACAAGGAATTCGTTTGTGGATGTATGTTTTCTCATTTGAGCAACCGATTTTTAGGTGAGCTTCAGATTAGGGTTTTGAGAGAAAGCGGTGTTGACACTTCAATGAGAAGTGGTCATTTTTTTACAGTTTTTAGTATCAAGCTCATCAGACATTTGTGATGATGTTGAATATAATTTGAATCTGAGCAACAAATTCCAGTGGACCTGATGCCACGTTATGTGAAAGTGTCCCTTTTATGTTCTTTGTCTTGTTGTAGAAATGAATTTGAGTGAAATTTATTTGTAGAAGAGGCATCGCCACTCAACGAGAGAGTCCTTTGCTATATTGACAAAGATGTGCATATACTCATTATTTAGTTGTTGCGCTTACTAAATTGGCATCATCGTCATTGGAGTAGGGCCCAAAGACGTAGTCCACATTGGACGAACTTCGTTATCACTTCGGTGTTGTGATATTTCTTTGCTTTGCTTATACTTTTTCCATAGTTTGGATTTGAGTAGTGCATGTTTTATTTATATTGTGTAGTTCATTAAATTTACCTATTGATATTAAAACACATACGAACACAAATTATCTTTTAAGATCCACTATTTTATGATCTTGCAAAGTGTGAGTTTGATCCTATTTTAAGATCATTTCCAGAAGCCATCCTTTCAGAAAATGTCCAAAATTCATGATTTTATCTAATGGATTAGATTGTTTTGTGCTCATGGAAATGTAACACAAAAAATTATTGATATGGATCTTAGAAAACTAACATAATATCAAAATTATTTTGTGTTGAATGGTGTTGTCATTGAAGCCAACATCAGTCTTTGAACACTCTTAATATTTGTCTAGTTTGCATTGATTGTGTTAGCGCTCGAATTTGCCTCAGGCTGAGGAAGGCAGAATCCAAGGCAACATCAAACCACTTAGCCTCGTAGCTAGCCCTACGAGGACAGGAGAGGGCTCTCTCCGGTATATCTCAGCAAAATTTTTTCTAAAAGGGGCTGAGATGACTTTAAAAGAAACTGATTTTAGGCTAGTAAATTGATAAAAAAAGGGGTTTTTAGTAAAATGATGGGGTTTTTCTGGGCTGCAAGGGGCAAAGAAACAACTTGAACAAAGAAATATAATCAAAAACACAGATTATCTCTTGAGGCAAGGTAGGCAAGAAATTTAACATCAAATTGAGATTAAATGGAATGGCAAGACTGCTGAGGAGCTGACAAGGGCATAGAGGATGAATCCTTGTCAAACAGAAGAAAACATTAAATATGAACAAACTTATAGGCATAACATAAAATATTATGAATTCTACCTAAACACTTCATTGTTCAATTGGAAATGATCATGAAGTGAAATGAAAACATAACAGGTTACATATGAAAGAGAAGGAAAACTTATGCTAAATTGTCATACCACAGGAATCTCAGGGGTCAGAGCTGTATTTTTCATTAAACTCTCAGTCAAAAACTGTACAAGTAATCTCTCTGTTCTCCTCCACCAGCACTCAGAATTCTCTCTGTCTTCAACCCCTATAAATGATTATTTTAATACATTAAATAAACTATTCTAGAAAAAACAACAGATCGACCCAACAATAAGGGCGTTGTTCCAACTGAAATTACAAAAAATTAGAAAGGAGCGTTACATCTATTCTAAAATAATACAACGTCCCTCTAAAAATCCTCTGATGGCCGACAAACTGGAGCGCAGATCCTGTTGAATCATTAACTAAAGTCTTGAAATAGGAATCGAATCCTATGTCTTCTGCTGTTTTGGCTCCGTTTGAATAGCGCTCTGTTGTATGCCTTTGAACCCATGAATGAGAAAAAGGGCAACGGAAGTGGTATTGGTATTTTAATACCAACCTGGCCTGCTTTCAATCTCATGTTGAAATTTTCTTGCAGCTACACCTAATGTTGTGAATATAGAAGACCCGTTGCCATATTGATTTTTGTTCACAATATCAATGGCCTCCTCCAAGCTCCCAGCCTCCATTGCTTACTCAGCTAGAAGCATTGCAGCTCCAGGATCTTTCTCTGAAGGCTTCAAGATATATGTGTTACTAGTTGTGACTCCTAATGGAAACATCCACAAAGGAATCATAGTCGGAAAGTTGAATGGGCATATCCCAGCACAAACACCTAGAGGTTGCGTGATACTGTACGTATCAAAGCCAAATGATACATTCTCCACAAACTCTCCCATTTGTAAGCTTGCCATGTTGCACGAATGTTCTACAACCTCCAACCCACGGAAAACATCACCATGAGCATCACCTAGAGTTTTTCCTTGATCTGTAGTTACACTCACTGCCAATTTTTCCCTATTCCTTCGAATGAGCTTTTGGAGCTTAAACATTATACGCTGACGTGAAGTAACAGGGGTGTTGCTCCGGGCTGGAAAAGCTCGTTTTGCAGCATCTATGTACTGAACATCTTTTACTCTAAATTCAGCATCCTTGTGGCGCCCTTCTTCCTTAAGGGCAGAAGGCACTTGATTTCCCCACACCTTTGTAAGCTGTTTCTGCTTGCTAAAATAGAGAAAGAAAATTATATATGACCCATGCCTCATATATTTCCTGATTCGGATAAAAGTAAATTAATTTATCGCCCATCACTAGAAACATGGATGACATTGTCGCATATACCGGCACCGTGAAGATAATGCGAACCATATATCGCTGATATGTTGGGTCTGTGTAGTTCAAGAGATGTCTGTTGACAATATGTACACAAAATCTTTCGAAAACCAAATATTTCTGTGTTACTGGTCCTCTGAATGAAGTAAGGGTAGCAATAGTTCTATCAAATTCCTTTGTTGATTTCTGTGGATCGAGATATACTTGTAGGAGTGTGAGATAGATATTGAAAGATGCTCTCTGATCTGGTTGATGTAGTGCCCCTGGACTGCTTGTCATCTTACCATTTATAACTAAGGTGACAACAAGATAGATACGATCACAATAACAAAGAGCAAGCTTAGGCTTATGAAGCTTATGTGCATAAAGTGTCAAGGCAAGTTCATGTACACTAAAAGCACTTCTTGGTCAAAGATAACATAAAGCCAAAACTTCTTTAAGACTAATTACTTGGAAAACTTCTTCTTAGCAACCAATTATAACAGAATCGAGAATACATTGTAATTCTTTTACGTCTACGCTATCCACACTTCTTGTCGACAGCCGCCGATGTGACTTTTGCAAATGAAGTTTCAGGGAACTGCTACTAACACCTACAATCTTGCCACAAATTGGGCAACTCCTCATGATAGGCTTCCTTCGCTGCCAATCCATAGAAGGTTTTCCATACAGTTTTCTTATCCAGATCCATAAGAATTCTCATGAAACAATCATTTGGATGTGCACGACAGTGAACTCCTTTAAGTCTGGTCCATGTTTCAAAATCAACTTATAGGGATAACTTAGAAATGTCACCATTTTTTCAAGAGAACTATCATGGAAAATATTCAAAAGGAAATAGTGATTCATCTCACAGTATGCGCCTGACAGTTAAATTGAAGGATTTGAACAAGATTGCAAAGTTTGATAGTGAGCTGAGCAAGGAACTGGAACATTGGAATGAAATGCTTGGAACGGAAGTGATTAAACTTTGCCATGAAATGAATTTCAACACCGGTTTTTTTTGTTTTTTTTGAAGGTGGGGATTCACAAAATGTCATAGACAGTTATAAATTAAAGGTGAGGTTGGAACACCTTCTGGAAAGGATGGCTTTGGTCTCTCAAGCTGCCGACTCAGAGCGGCCATCACATGTTACAGATTCTTTGTTTATTGGTGGAGCTTTGGCTGCAAGGTCTATAAATACACTGCAGCTTTTGGGTGTCACTCATGTTCTATGCCTCTGTGCTAATGAGCTTGTCCAATCAGAAGCCCAAGATCCAGACCTTTTTGAGTATAAAAATTTTGAGGTATCTGATCTTACCTTTCATATTTTCCATCATGTTGAAGTGTCGCTCTCTAAGGACTTGCTCTTCCTTATAAAGAACTTCCATCTCAACTAATTGTTCAGCTTGTTTCTTCAAAAGTGAAGCAGTTTGTGCATTCTTCCTACAACAATCATTAGAAGTGGGCGCCTTCCATATTTGTCTATAATCAATGATGCGAACACCGCCACCGTCTGATGAAATCCTCTTTGCAATATTCTTTGCCAATTATGCTCCAACACATTATTACAAACTCTGTTTTCTAATTCCCTTTTTAAATTTGTTGATTTTGAATGAGGGCTTTTTCTTTGTCTGCTTGCAGGGATAGGAGTTGATGAAACCACTGCCATTTGAAGAGCTGGAGAATTTGATACATATTATAAAATATACATTTAATGATTTCTTCTTCAAAACAGGGTTTTGAAGAAGAATCAATCTCACATTTGACATACAAGATGAAGTCTAACATCGGCTCCACTTGGGATGGCAGCTGCCGCTTCGTGGAGGTGCCAAGAACCGCAGAACTTTGGGAGAGCAGACAGTGCCTCCATCCATTGGGCAATGGAGTCCATTATTTCAACAAATCAACACAACTGAAGACTCAACTTATTAACTGGAAACTGACTGAATTGATTGAAAGACTAATTCGGCAAACTTCAAACTAGAACTGTAATAAAACTGGAACGAAATACTGCCCTTTGGCTGCTTATTTATTTACAAAATCTACCCTACTTTGTTGTACAAACAATAGATCAGGTAATACTAAAATGCCAGATTAACCATTCAAGTAAACCTAAAAATGATGCCGCTCGAGAATGCTTCCGCGAGGGCACAGATGTAATTGCTGGCAGCCCTTCATGCACATAATGAGCCTGGTCACGTAGAAAACAACCTGATCCATCAATCAAACTGAAAAACGTGTCCATGTAAGTTGCCATTGGATCGCGGAAGCCGGACTCTGTTGGCTGCCCCAACTCTGCAATACATACTTCCAGCTGCACATTGTCAATGTAAACATCTGTAGGCAATTCTATGATTTCTTGTTGCGAAGGAGGAAGGATTTCCAAAAACTTTTTAGGGTCTTGGAAATCATATGACTGGATTTGCTCATCTAAATCTTGAATCTCCTTTTCGATTCTTTCAACAATTAACTCACAAAATCTAGTTTTGAACCAAGGGAACTTTGGAGATTTCAACCAATGAAGCAAGGCACTGAAAACATCTTCATCAAATTCAGTATCTGCTAACTCATTTCTTATTTCTTCTACAGCTTCACACAGGGTAAGGTTTGCCACATACCCTACCATTGCGTAAATGGATCAGTGAGCACTGGACTGTCTGGATGGAATTGGAGTCGCCAGGTGAATGGTTCAGCCTACATATGTGTCTGACTGCTGTCCACCATCAGTATCAGATCTGCAATTTGATTTCATGTACTGGGACAAGACAATCAACAAGTCGAATGTTCTCCCCAGTATGGTCGCCAATATGTTAGCGCTCGAATTTGCCTCAGGCTGAGGAAGGCAGAATCCAAGGCAACATCAAACCACTTAGCCTCGTAGCTAGCCCTACGAGGACAAGAGAGGGCTCTCTCCGGTCTATCTCAGCAAATTTTTTTCTAAAAGGGGATGAGATGACTTTAAAAGAAACTGATTTTAGGCTAGTAAATTTATAAAAAAGGGGTTTTTAATAAAATGATGGGGTTTTTCTGGGCTGCATGGGGCAAAGAAACAGCTTGAACAGAGAAATATAATAAAAAACACAGATTATCTCCTGAGGCAAGGTAGGCAAGAAATTTAACATCAAATTGAGATTAAATGGAATGGCAAGACTGCTGAGGAGCTGACAAGGGCATAGAGGATGAATCCTTGTCAAACAGAAGAAAACATTAAATATGAACAAACTTATAGGCAGAGCATAAAATATTATGAATTCTACCTAAACACTTCATTTGTTCAATTGGAAATGATCATGAAGTGAAATGAAAACATAACAGGTTACATATGAAACAGAAGGAAAACTTATGCTAAATTGTCATACCACAGGAATCTCAGGGGTCAGAGCTGTATTTTTCATTAAACTCTCTGTCAAAAACTATACAAGTAAGCTCTCTGTTCTCCTCCACCAGCACTTAGAATTCTCTCTGTCTTCAACCCCTACAAATGATTATTTTAATACATTAAATAAACTATTCTAGAAAAAACAACAGATCGACCCAACAATAAGGGCGTTGTTCCAACTGAAATTACAAAAAATTAGAAAGGAGCGTTACATCTATTCTAAAATAATACAACGTCCCTCTAAAAATCCTCTGATGGCCGACAAACTGGAGCGCAGATCCTATTGAATCATTAACTGAAGTCTTGAAATAAGAATCGAATCCTATGTCTTCTGCTGTTTTGGCTCCGTTTGAATAGCGCTCTGTTGTATGCCTTTGAACCCATGAATGAGAAAAAGGGCAACGGAACTGGTATTGGTATTTTAATACCAACCTGGCCTGCTTCAATCTCATGTTGAAATTTTCTTGCAGCTACACCTGATGTTGTGAATATAGAAGCCCCGTTGCCATATTGATTTTTGTTCACAATATCAATGGCCTCCTCCAAGCTCCCAGCCTCCATTGCTAACTCGGCTAGAAGCATTGCGGCTCCAGGATCTTTCTTTGAAGGCTTCAAGATATATGTGTTACTAGCTGTGACTCCCAATGGAAACATCCACAAAGGAATCATAGTCGGAAAGTTGAATGGGCATATCCCAGCACAAACACCTAGAGGTTGCCTGATACTGTACGTATCAATGCCAGATGATACATTCTCCACAAACTCTCCCATTTGTAAGCTTGCCATGTTGCACGAATGTTCTACAACCTCCAACCCACGGAAAACATCACCATGAGCATCACCTAGAGTCTTTCCTTGTTTTGCAGTTACACTCACTGCCAATTTTTCCCTATTCCTTCGAATGAGCTTTTGGAGCTTAAACATTATACGCTGATGTGAAGTAACAGGCGTGTTGCTCCAGGCTGGAAAAGCTCGTTTTGCAGCATCTATGTACTGAACATCTTTTACTCTAAATTCAGCATCCTTGTGGCGCCCTTCTTCCTCAAGGGCAGAACACACTTGATTTCCCCACACCTTTGTAAGCTGTTTCTGCTTGCTAAAATAGAGAAAGAAAATTATATATGACCCATGCCTCATATATTTCCTGATTCGGATAAAAGTAAATTAATTTATCGCCCATCACCAGAAACATGGATGACATTGTCGCATATACCGGCACCGTGAAGATAATGCGAACCATATATCGCTGATATGTTGGCTTTGTGTAGTTCAAGAGATGTTTGTTGACAATATGTACACAAAATATTTCGAAAACCAAATATTTCTGTGTTACTGGTCCTCTGAATGAAGTAAGGGTAGCAATAGTTCTATCAAATTCCTTTGTTGATTTCTGTGGATTGAGATATACTTGCAGGAGTGTGAGATAGATATTGAAAGATGCTCTCTGATCTGGTTGATGTAGTGCCCCTGGACTGCTTGTCATCTTACCATTTATAACTAAGGTGACAGCAAGATAGATACGATCACAATAACAAAGAGCAAGCTCAGGGTTATGAAGCTTATGTGCATAAAGTGTCAAGGCAAGTTCATGTACACTAAAAGCACTTCCTAGTCAAAGATAACTTAAAGCCAAAAATTCTTTAAGACTAATTACTTGGAAAACTTCTTCTTAGCAACCAATTATAACAAAATCAAGAATCAGTTGTAATTCTTTTACGTCTACGCTATCCACACTTCCCGTCGACAGCTGCCGATGTGACTTTTGCAAATGAAGTTTCAGGGAACTGCTACTAACACCTACAATCTTGCCACAAATTGGGCAACTCCTCATGATAGGCTTCCTTCGCTGCTAATCCATAGAAGGTTTTCCATACAGTTTTCTTATCCAGATCCATAAAAATTCTCATGAAATTATCATTTGGCTGTGCACGACAGTGAACTCCTTTAAGTCTGGTCCATGTTTCAAAATCACCTTATAGGGATAACTTAGAAATGTCACCATTTTTTCAAGAGAACTATCATGGAAAATATTCAAAAGGAAATAGTGATTCATCTCATAGTATGCGCCTGACAGTTAAATTGAAGGATTTGAACAAGATTGCAAAGTTTGATAGTGAGCTGAGCAAGGAACTGGAACATTGGAATGAAATGCTTGGAACGGAAGTGATTAAACTTTGCCATGAAATGAATTTCAACACCGGTTTTTTTTTGTTTTTTTGAAGGAGGGGATTCACAAAATGTCATAGACAGTTATAAATTAAAGGTGAGGTTGGAACACCTTCTGGAAAGGATGGCTTTGGTCTCTCAAGCTGCCGACTCAGAGCGGCCATCACATGTTACAGATTCTTTGTTTATTGGTGGAGCTTTGGCTGCAAGGTCTATAAATACACTGCAGCTTTTGGGTGTCACTCATGTTCTATGCCTCTGTGCTAATGAGCTTGGCCAATCAGAAGCCCAATATCCAGACCTTTTTGAGTATAAAAATTTTGAGGTATCTGATCTTACCTTTCATATTTTCCATCATGTTGAAGTATCGCTCTCTAAGGACTTGCTCTTCCTTATAAAGAACTTCCATCTCAGCTAATTGTTCAGCTTGTTTCTTCAAAAGTGAAGCAGTTTGTGCATTCTTCCTACAGCAATCATTAGAAGTGGGCGCCTTCCATATTTGTCCATAATCAATGATGCGAACACCGCCACCATCTGATGAAATCCTCTTTGCAATATTCTTTGCCAATTATGCTCCAACACATTATTACAAACTCTGTTTTCTAATTCCCTTTTTAAATTTGCTGATTTTGAATGAGGGCTTTTTCTTTGTCTGCTTGCAGGGATAGGAGTTGATGAAACCACTGCCATTTGAAGAGCTGGAGAATTTGATACATATTCTAAAAAATACATTTAATGATTTCTTCTTCAAAACAGGGTTTTGAAGAAGAATCAATCTCACATTTGACATACAAGACAGAGTCTAACATCGGCTCCACTTGGGATGGCAGCTGCCGCTTCGTGGAGGTGCCAAGAACCGCAGAACTTTGGGAGAGCAGACAGTGCCTCCATCCATTGGGCAATGGAGTCCATTATTTCAACAAATCAACACAACTGAAGACTCAACTTATTAACTGGAAACTGACTGAATTGATTGAAAGACTAATTCGGCAAACTTCAAACTAGAACTGTAATAAAACTGGAACAAAATACTGCCCTTTGGCTGCTTATTTATTTACAAAATCTACCCTACTTTGTTGTACAAACAATAGATCAGGTAATACTAAAATGCCAGATTAACCATTCAAGTAAACCTGAAAATGATGCCGCTCGAGAATGCTTCCGTGAGGGCACAAATGTAATTGCTGGCAGCCCTTCATGCACATAATGAGCCTGGTCACATAGAAAACAGCCTGATCCATCAATCAAACTGAAAAACGTGTCCATGTAAGTTGCCATTGGATCGCGGAAGCCGGACTCTGTTGGCTGCCCCAACTCTGCAATACATACTTCCAGCTGCACATTGTCAATGTAAACATCTGTAGGCAATTCTATGATTTCTTGTTGCGAAGGAGGAAGGATTTCCAAAAACTTTTTAGGGTCTTGGAAATCATATGACTGGATTTGCTCATCTAAATCTTGAATCTCCTTTTCGATTCTTTCAACAATTAACTCACAAAATCTAGTTTTGAACCAAGGGAACTTTGGAGATTTCAACCAATGAAGCAAGGCACTGAAAACATCTTCATCAAATTCAGTATCTGCTAACTCATTTCTTATTTCTTCTACAGCTTCACACAGGGCAAGGTTTGCCACATACCCTACCATTGCGTAAATGGATCAGCGAGCACTGGACTGTCTGGATCGAATTGGAGTCGCCAGGTGAATGGTTCAGCCTGCATATGTGTCTGACTGCTGTCCACCATCAGCATCAGATCTGCAATTTGATTTCATGTACTGGGACAAGACAATCAACAAGTCGAATGTTCTCCCCAGTATGGTCGCCAATATGTTAGCGCTCGAATTTGCCTCAGGCTGAGGAAGGCAGAATCCAAGGCAACATCAAACCACTTAGCCTCGTAGCTAGCCCTACGAGGACAGGAGAGGGCTCTCTCCGGTCTATCTCAGCAAAAAAAATTCTAAAAGGGGCTGAGATGACTTTAAAAGAAATTGATTTTAGGCTAGTAAATTGATAAAAAAAGGGGTTTTTAGTAAAATGATGGGGTTTTTCTGGGCTGCATGGGGCAAAGAAACAGCTTGAACAGAGAAATATAATCAGAAACACAGATTATCTCCTGAGGCAAGGTAGGCAAGAAATTTAACATTAAATTGAGATTAAATGGAATGGCAAGACTGCTGAGGAGCTGACAAAGGCATAGAGGATGAATCCTTGTCAAACAGAAGAAAACATTAAATATGAACAAACTTATAGGTAGAGCATAAAATATTATGAATTCTACCTAAACACTTCATTTGTTCAATTAGAAATGATCATGAAGTGAAATGAAAACATAACAGGTTACATATGAAACAAAAGGAAAACTTATGCTAAATTGTCATACCACAGGAATCTCAGGGGTCTGAGCTGTATTTTTCATTAAACTCTCTGTCAAAAACTGTACAAGTAAGCTCTCTGTTCTCCTCCACCAGCACTCAGAATTCTCTCTGTCTTCAACCCCTACAAATGATTATTTTAATACATTAAATAAACTATTCTAGAAAAAAACAACAGATCGACCCAACAATAAGGGCGTTGTTCCAACTGAAATTACAAAAAATTAGAAAGGAGCGTTACATCTATTCTAAAATAATACAACGTCCCTCTAAAAATCCTCTGATGGCCGACAAACTGGAGCGCAGATCCTGTTGAATCATTAACTGAAGTCTTGAAATAGGAATCGAATCCTATGTCTTCTGCTGTTTTGGCTCCGTTTGAATAGCGCTCTGTTGTATGCCTTTGAACCCATGAATGAGAAAAAGGGCAACGGAACTGGTATTGGTATTTTAATACCAACCTGGCCTGCTTCAATCTCATGTTGAAATTTTCTTGCAGCTACACCTGATGTTGTGAATATAGAAGCCCCGTTGCCATATTGATTTTTGTTCACAATATCAATGGCCTCCTCCAAGCTCCCAGCCTCCATTGCTTACTCGGCTAGAAGCATTGTGGCTCCAGGATCTTTCTCTGAAGGCTTCAAGATATATGTGTTACTAGTTGTGACTCCCAATGGAAACATCCACAAAAGAATCATAGTCGGAAATTTGAATGGGCATATCCCAGCACAAACACCTAGAGGTTGCCTGATACTGTACGTATCAATGCCAGATGATACATTCTCCACAAACTCTCCCATTTGTAAGCTTGCCATGTTGCACGAATGTTCTACAACCTCCAACCCACGGAAAACATCACCATGAGCATCACCTAGAGTCTTTCCTTGTTCTGTAGTTACACTCACTGCCAATTTTTCCCTATTCCTTCGAATGAGCTTTTGGAGCTTAAACATTATACGCTGACGTGAAGTAACAGGGGTGTTGCTCCAGGCTGGAAAAGCTCGTTTTGTAGCATCTATGTACTGAACATATTTTACTCTAAATTCAGCATCCTTGTGGCGCCCTTCTTCCTCAAGGGCAGAATGCACTTGATTTGCCCACACCTTTGTAAGCTGTTTCTGCTTGCTAAAATAGAGAAAGAAAATTATATATGACCCATGCCTCATATATTTCCTGATTCGGATAAAAGTAAATTAATTTATCGCCCATCACCAGAAACATGGATGACATTGTCACATATACCGGCACCGTGAAGATAATGCGAACCATATATCGCTGATATGTTGGCTCTGTGTAGTTCAAGAGATGTCTGTTGACAATATGTACACAAAATCTTTCGAAAACCAAATATTTCTGTGTTACTGGTCCTCTGAATGAAGTAAGGGTAGCAATAGTTCTATCAAATTCCTTTGTTGATTTCTGTGGATTGAGATATACTTGCAGGAGTGTGAGATAGATATTGAAAGATGCTCTCTGATCTGGTTGATGTAGTGCCCCTGGACTGCTTGTCATCTTACCATTTATAACTAAGGTGACAACAAGATAGATACGATCACAATAACAAAGAGCAAGCTCAGGCTCATGAAGCTTATGTGCATAAAGTGTCAAGGCAAGTTCATGTACACTAAAAGCACTTCCTGGTCAAAGATAACATAAAGCCAAAACTTCTTTAAGACTAATTACTTGGAAAACTTCTTCTTAGCAACCAATTATAACAGAATCAAGAATCCGTTGTAATTCTTTTACGTCTACGCTATCCACACTTCCCGTCGACAGCCGCCGATGTGACTTTTGCAAATGAAGTTTCAGGGAACTGCTACTAACACCTACAATCTTGCCACAAATTGGGCAACTCCTCATGATAGGCTTCCTTTGCTGCCAATCCATAGAAGGTTTTCCATACAGTTTCTTATCCAGATCCATAAGAATTCTCATGAAACCATCATTTGGCTGTGCACGACAGTGAACTCCTTTAAGTCTGGTCCATGTTTCAAAATCACCTTATAGGGATAACTTAGAAATGTCACCATTTTTTCAAGAGAACTATCATGGAAAATATTCAAAAGGAAATAGTGATTCATCTCACAGTATGCGCCTGACAGTTAAATTGAAGGATTTGAACAAGATTGCAAAGTTTGATAGTGAGCTGAGCAAGGAACTGGAACATTGGAATGAAATGCTTGGAACGGAAGTGATTAAACTTTGCCATGAAATGAATTTCAACACCTGTTTTTTTTGTTTTTTTGAAGGAAGGGATTCACAAAATGTCATAGACAGTTATAAATTAAAGGTGAGGTTGGAACACCTTCTGGAAAGGATGGCTTTGGTCTCTCAAGCTGCCGACTCAGAGCGGCCATCAAATGTTACAGATTCTTTGTTTATTGGTGGAGCTTTGGTTGCAAGGTCTATAAATACACTGCAGCTTTTGGGTGTCACTCATGTTCTATGCCTCTGTGCTAATGAGCTTGGCCAATCAGAAGCCCAAGATCCAGACATTTTTTAGTATAAAAATTTTGAGGTATCTGATCTTACCTTTCATATTTTCCATCATGTTGAAGTGTCGCTCTCTAAGGACTTGCTCTTCCTTATAAAGAACTTCCATCTCAGCTAATTGTTCAGCTTGTTTCTTCAAAAGTCAAGCAGTTTGTGCATTCTTCCTACAACAATCATTAGAATTGGGCGCCTTCCATATTTGTCCATAATCAATGATGCGAACACCGCCACGATCTGATGAAATCCTCTTTGCAATATTCTTTGCCAATTATGCTCCAACACATTATTACAAACTCTGTTTTCTAATTCCCTTTTTAAATTTGCTGATTTTGAATGAGGGCTTTTTCTTTGTCTGCTTGCAGGGATAGGAGTTGATGAAACCACTGCCATTTGAAGAGCTGGAGAATTTGATACATATTCTAAAAAATACATTTAATGATTTCTTCTTCAAAACAGGGTTTTGAAGAAGAATCAATCTCACATTTGACATACAAGACGGAGTATAACAGATTGGAAGCTCCAAAGGACAAGTATCCCCGAAAATCCCTAAAAGCCCCACATTTGTTGAAGATTTTAAGGATGCAGATCAATGAATTTTCTTTGGAGACCATCATCACTTGATGCTCCTCGTCATGTCAATTTTAACTGTATGTGGCTCATCGTGAGGGTCCTCTCAGTTCGAGAGATATGCTAGCCCCTCTTTTGGTCAAATTCGCCAAAAGGAGATGAGGCGACAACTTAGCGTTGGCTAGAACTTTTTTCAAGGCATGAGGAAAAAAAAGGAATTTTATTTAGAATTAATTCAAATATTATTATGGAGCAATACTTTATGGAGGGATTCAAATTTGAACCAAGTCGACCTACATCTAAGAAGGGATTTTTGGCTCGAACGAAATTTGAAATTTAAAATTGAGATCTCCCTCCAAAAGTCGGCCTCACTTTTTGGCTCCTAAATTTTAATTTTGAATTCAAATCTCTTAGGTTAGCTCTGTCATATGGCACTCATTCATGGACTATAAAAAGGGCATTCTTCTCTCTTCTAATGTATGAACTGAATGCCTAATATTTTGTGTAATTGTCCAAGCTTTGTGGCCAATTCTAGAGGCTGAAATTCTTATGATTTATGGGTTTGATTTCTTACCTTTTTGGTTACTCAAAGATCTTCTAAGGAAAGGGTTCACATTTTTTGTCTATTGTAATCGCATAAAAGAGGACTATGTTAGATCTACTTCTAAATAAGACCAAGGAATGATTTATGGAAGGGAAGAGTGAACATTTTTCATTTTTATATTCTTGTTTCCTGTCTGTGTTTGTGGCTCACTACATGTACAAAGCTCAAGTACAAAGGTGATTTGATCTATTGTGTAATGAGTAATATGATGTTCTCTAACATGATGTTGGTATGGCTCTAATTGTAAATCTAATATGACTGCTTATATGCGGTCTAATGCAATGTACAAATGAGCAGTTGTATTGAAGAAAGTGTTGGATAGAGGATCCTTTGTAACAGACTCAAGAAGTCACAAGTTAGGATGCAATGTCTCAGATTGGAAAGTCCCCGAAATTTTTTGTTGTGCAAATTCATTGAAACAAGAAAATGTCAGATTGATCATTGAATTGGATCTTGGAGGATTTTAATACAAAAATGCTAATATATGTTGGGACGTGATTGTGCAGATATTTCTCATGCCAAGAATATATTTTACACTAGCATGTAAGGAATTTTAGAACGAGTTGATTAGAAATGATAATTATACCCCAAACTATAAATACATCTAGATCGCGTTGAGGTTGGGCAACGAATCATTTGAGTTTTGTGACATGTCATGTAACCAATGTATGTGCACACCTGCATAATCCATCAGAGTTGAATATGAAGAAAAATAGAAGGTTAGTCAACTTGGGCGATTAAAGTTTAGTGATTACTCATGTGCGTGAAGCTACCTTTGTTTGAAAAAAATGAACTTGTTGGAGTTCTCTTTCATGTCTATTGTGTTTTGTTGATTGACCATGCAATTTGGTGCATTGACAACTTGTGCATACTCAACAATGAATTAATCCTCTCTCCACCAAATCATTGCGATGAAGAGAATAATTTAAGTGTAATGGTATCAATGGAATATGCAGTCACCCGTGCATTAGATGGATGGCGACTTAGAGTTCATATGGTTGTTGCGGAGTTTGTGAAGGGCTGCTAATATATTGTTGCCATAATATAGGTTCGATGTATTGTATTATATCACCATATTATGATGAGCATTGTATTGTCGTTGTTGGTACGTTGCTACTAGTATCATGTATTGATGATTGATGTAACAAGGTTGTTAAGTGGTTCTAGATGTAATGTACAACATAGACTATGATAATGTTGTTGTTGTATGTCTATTTCCATTATCATCAATCTCTTCTTCCTTGCAACAACAGAGGTCAAATTAATTTTTAGTAAGGGTATAATTTGTTTTTGTAGCAGAGATGAGTTTTGTGAAGTCAACACTCGCATTAGTAGATTTGTAAACAATGATATTGTCACATTCTTTTTGGTTTCTTGTGTAATGAGCTATTTTAGTGAGGTAAAGTTCTTAAAAAGCATCTCAGTAATTACTTGTGCATTAGTTGAAACATGTTTGCTACATAAATAAAATTGTAACTCCAAAGAACAAAGGAACAGTAAAGGTAAATTGAAAATGCAGTAGTACTTTCAAAAAACCCAAGCGGCTCTAGAGTTATCTACAACTACAACTATTGTAGAGAAGACTTGTATTATGTCATGCACATGTGGGTAACTCCCAATAGTGACTTGATATTGTAGTGCTAATTTGTATGTAGTATAGTGACAATGATAATTTAAGAAGTGAAGGTTTTGTTGAGTTCAGGTTTAATAATTAGCATGTTTTTCTAAGTAGTTGATGATTGAAATTTGTGCATGTAGCAATCAATGTATTATTGAGAAGAATTGAGGTGCTAAGCTTGGACCTGTGATTACTGATCAATGTCAGAGTTTCATAGTTTTATTGGATAAAGATATGTGCCAAGGTTTGCAGTGCATATACTTTTCTTATTGAACTAGGGTTATGGCCAAATGTTTGATGTATTTTTGAATCAAGGTTGTATGACTGAATGATTGATTAGAGGTTGATGTAATTTGAGCATAGGTTTATGAAGCTTGGGTTTGATATTTTAAGAAGAAGCATAATTGATTATTGAGCATAAGTTGTATTATAGTTTGTTTTGTATTGATAACAAGCACAGGTGAATCTAGTATGAAAACATATGAAACATGGTCCATCGTGGTAAGTTGGAGGTTGGAACTTTATGGGCAAGTGACAACTTGTTGAACATGGTGGTAGAGTGGTGTAAGACAAGAGAGTGGAGTCTCCTTTAGGTTGAAACTTGCATAAGGTGTTTGAACGTCCTTCCAGTTGGAATTGGTAAACTTGAGTGTTGGAGCCTATAAGCCTCCTTCAGTTTGAGCTGAAAATATTGGAATTTGGAGCTTCCTAACTAATGTAAACTATTGAAGAAAAATATTAAGAAGCGTTTGGTGGTTTTTCTCCTAGAAGGGTTTCCACCTAAAAATCTATGGTGTACTATCATTATTGTTGTGCATTGTTGAATGGTGTTGATGATTGATTTATGTTTATCTAATGCTAATAACAATTAATGCTCCATGAAGTTAAAATTAAAGAGAAATATTGATTCCCCCCCTCTCAGTATTTCCAACAATTGGTATCATAGCAAGTTCCATCAGTTGTAGCTTAATAACTAGAAGGCAAACCTCATAGTGCAAAGATGGGAAAGTCAAAGAAGCAATCCACCAAACGTTCAAAAGAATCGAAGGAAGACTCCAGTGTTGCAGATAATGAAGTAAATCAAGTTGGTCCACCAACTCCTGAATTTGATGAAGTCAAATATGAAATATGGGAATCTGTTAATGGTGTTGGACCCGCCAACATTCAAGGGGTCTCCCTGATATCTAGTTCCAATTAGACCTCACACCATTTGGGATAGGAGTCCCATTTGTAATATGGCTCGGTTTCCAGTTTCTTAAAGATTTTCCTTGGTTCTAATTGTCAGTAAGAGAGAGGAGTGAAAATGTGCCTTCCAAAATTCCTCTTCGCATAATGGATTTGATCTTAAAGAAGATTAAGGAGACAGTTTCCACCACTGTGCACAGTTGTCCCAAGAATCCTCCCACAACGCTTGAATTGAGAACTCTCAAGCATCTGGGTTTGCAAGAGATCATCCACCATGGTCCTAGCAGAAACGAAAGAGTGTTGGAAATGGAAAAGGAGTTCTGGCATCCGCCACCAAAAGGTTTTCTGAAATGCAATATTGATGGGGCTTCAAAAAGCAACCCGGGGACAACAGGTTATGGAGGGGTGTTAAGAGATGAAGAAGGAAAAATAATCTTCACTTTCCACTGTCATCTAGGCAAAGCCACCAACAACATGGCTGAATTAATGGCTTTGGAACAATGTCTAGAGCTTCTTAAACTTAATCACAGCTCGAATGTCATTATTGAAGCAGACTCAAAGATTTCTATAAATGCAGTTAAGAAAATCAGTTATGGAACAACGCCAGAAAGAGTCTCAAAACATTGGAGACTAATACAAGTGTACCAAAGAATCCAAAAACATCTCCTTAGTCTTCGAACTGTTAGCTTCAATCATGTTCGGAGGAAAGCCAATAAACTGGCAGATTTACTGGCCAACCAAGGAGTGATAAATTCCAAATGTAGGATTGAAATGAAGTGGCAAGAGATGCCTCCAAGCAGGTTAAGAGCTCTCTGCAATGAACAAGCTGTAGAGGATACATAAATTTTCAAATATTGGGCACGAGGGTCAAGCACAGAATAAATCTTTCTATGCAAGTTCTTACACAGAACCGTGGTCGGCTCTTTGAAAAAGGGAAAACTCTGAACGGTGACAGCTTCCTTTGGTTTACTGAATGCTTCGGCGGTGAGCTCCATGGTCAGTTTAAGGGGAAATTCCACTCTACCCCTCTTTCGGCGTGGTAAACCAGGCTTTGAGTGGTTTTCCAATGATCGCGAGGCTTTCAAATGGTAAGTGGTTTTGGTGTGTTGAGAGCGATTCCACTAGGCTCTCAACACGTGGCTTGGGTGGGGTTCGTGAAACCACCCTTCATCGCACCTTAAAGTTCTTGCTTCTTGGCTTTCCGATTTCTCTCCGAGTCGTCCTTTCTGGCAGTGGCATTCGACGGTCAGATTTGGTCGGGCATTTCAGTGGGGCCGCTTCTATTTTCAATCTTTGCGAGTTAATGAGGGATGGGTTCGCGGCGCTCAACTTTGGGTCAATGCTTTAGAGTGGGGACCATTGGTTAAGTTAGCTTGTCCTTTAGTTTGTTGGTAGGTCACATCTATGGCTGTACGACCTTGAGGTTGTCATAGGCCTTGAGAAATTCAAGCCTTTTGTATTTATTGTAACTTTACTTTTGGTATTTTGAAATAGAAGGAAAGTCTCTTGCTTCAGCAAAAAAAAGAAAATGTGCCTTTGAAAAGTAAATGATTGTGCCTGATGAGTGTTCAGTTGTAAGTGTGTCAAGGTTCTTCTACTGCGGAAGGAGAAAATAAAGTGAGCCTCTAAGAGAGAGGTAATAGTACCACCCTAGTAGAGACACACGCAACCAAGAAGGATCTGTCTAACATCCAGTGGAATATTCCACAAGGACGTGACAACATTAGAAACCGTTACAACACATTCTCAATATGATAAGTACTAAAATAACCAAAATAGTTCAACTACTTTAGCATAGATGAAAGAAAACATGAATTACAAACATCCACAGAATAGTCTTACAAATATTCATAATCCATGCATGAAGAACATGTTGGCCATAAGGTTTCTGATATTAAATAAAAGTTCCAAGACACATGTATACAATGAATACCACTAGCTCCAATCACAGAGTGTTGTAGCCACCACTTGCTTCTCAAAAGAACTAGCTTGTCTCTTTGATTCCTTGCGGGAGAAGCCAAGGTGAAAAGTCATTTGCTCATACAATGAGGGTGTATATATAACCAATGGGGTGATGCTTCACCTCCCTTGTGACTCTTTGACTACCCTCATGACTGTTTGACTTCCTATGAATTTTCGACTTTACATGACTCTTCATCTTTTGTACATGTCCTTTGGACTTCCACTTTACAATACATGTTCAAATAAGAATTACATGATATATAATAATGATGTGGCATATGACAACTCATGACATGACATGATGTGACATTGCTGACATGGAATTCTTGATGACATGACAATTCCATGGTACTTTTGTTGCTTCTTACGACATGTCTTCTTGAGGATGCTCTTCTATCCACCTCCTTATGGCTTAAGGTAAGGAGTCTTCAATGATATCAAGTATTGAGTCGTGGTCGCAAACCGGTGTCCCTTTGTCTTCTCTTGACTGATCAACTTGCATAATAAGCTAGAAAGATGTATTTCAACATGTTTCCATTCTCCATCCCCTTCTTCATCATCCTGTCATAGTATGATATAGTAATTGCATCTGCAATTCACTCACGACGAGACAACATCAGTTCGCTATACCCCTAGTCTAAGATGGTGCATGGTGAACCACTGACTGAGCTGGAACCAGGTTGCAAGCTAAGTGAGAGGTTCAGTGACTGTGCAATTGCACAACTCAGGAAGTTAGGGGTAAGGATTGAGCCTTGACACTATGGAATGTGTTGTTTAGGCTGGACTGGGTGTGAAAATTTCTAAATAGAAATTCAACTGCAGTGATTAATATTATTTCTTCTACTTATTAACTTAGAAATAAGTTATTCACAGTGTTTCTACAACAAATATCGAAATAAATTCTACTACAGACTTCACAATTAAAATATTGGGGAAAGTGAATGCAAAGAAAAATACTAGCACAAGTATAACCACGATGACACAATTATTTTTGGACTGTTGTCCCCGAAAAAACCCAATGTGGGAAAACTGGTGCAACAAATGAGGGTTTCTTTATTATTCTTCAGCAAAAATCTCATGTACAAGATACAACCTACATAATATAAGAGGATTCTCTGTGAGAAATTTTACAGACACTTCTCAACGAGTTTTTGATCCAGGAGAGGACCTGTTGCTCCCTCTGCATCTCACTGCGTCAGCCCCTTTTTATGAACTACGCAGTCCCAACGTCACATTGCCTCTGCACTGTCCCTCCTCCACGTTACAGCCTCTGCACTGTCCTCCCTCTGCTCTGCGTCTTCTGTCCCTGACCTCCAGACTGATGTTGATACCCTCTCTTTCTCCTTCTCACCTACAACTCTCCCTATAATTCGATTTTCTCATTAGAGGAAATTTCAACCTAAAAGTAGCCTCCTAAGGAAAAATCAAGAAATTAATAAAAATAATGCCATGTAGACAAATTTTTAATATTATTTTACTTTTATCTATGTTCCACAATATTTATTAGCACGAGGTTTAATATAATTTTTTAATATATTTTTGTTGTTTTTTACTTTTATCGAAATCCCTCAATAAGTTACACTTTTATTGCAATAACTGTCTATATATATTTAATATTTAAATTTAGTTGTCTATATTTATTTTTATATTTAACCATTTGTTTTGGTGTTGTTTAAACAACATTGTCCACTGAAGCCACAATTTCCCCCTAAATATATATTTTGGACGAAATCCAGTGAGTTGTCGTTTTTGGAATACATTTTTTAAAGTATTTAACTATTTCATATTTCACAGTATTAAACTATTTATATTTAACTATATATTTTGTTATTCAGAATGTCTTTTAGATTATTACATCATTAGTTTTAGGTCGATGTTTCGAACCATCTAATGTGGTTCATCCTCAGGACAAAGATGAAAAAATAGATCTATCATTAGGTAAAAATAGCAGAGATGCATCAAGTTCCATATATAAACTTTGGAAAATAGAGATAATAAAATAAATATTTTAAGTTTTAAAATGAAAGTTAGGATAGAGTTTGGTCAAAATTCTGTGAAATAATAATATTAAAAAACAATTATTTAGCTATGAAAAGAAAAGAAAAATATAAATACATAAATAAATAAATACAAGTGAAATAAATAAACTAAATAAAAATAAAAATGAAGGAGGAACATTGGGATCTAAAATTCGAATTATTATACAAGATTAATATTAGAAATCAAATAAATGGGAAAAATATATATAATCCTTATGAAAAGAACATAAAAGTATAAAAGAATAAAGGTTTGACCAAATAACTAGATAATAAAAGTGAGTAAATGGTTTTATATTCTTATTATACATATATTAATATATTAAACATATAGCCAAATTATATATATATATATATATATATATATAATATAATATAATATAATATAATATAGACCATTATAAAGATAAGTTAAGACAAAGAACATCCATAACAATTAAAGAAAATACATAAATAAAGTCAAATAGATATGGATGTTATATGTGTTAACTTATCTTTATAATGTTTTATTCTAATAATTTATTTATATTTTTAATTTAATTTAATTATTATTATTATTATTTCATTATATGTCTAATATATCGAGAGATATATAATAAGAATATAAAAATTATTTACTCACTTTTATTAGTTATTTATTTGGTCAAACTTTTATTCTTTTATATTTTTATGTTCTTTTCACAACGATTATATATTTTTCCCATTTTCTTTGATATCTAATATTAATCTTATATAATATTATTTATAATAATTTGAATTTTAGATCTTAATGTTCATTTTTTTTTTAGTTTATTTATTTATGTATTTATATTTTTCTTTTATTTTCATAACTAAATAATTGTTTTTAATATTATTATTAGATAAAATTTTGACAAAACTCTATCCTAACGTTCATTTTAAAACTTAAAATATTTATATTTATTTTACTATCTTTATTTTCCAATGTTTATATAACGCACTTCATGCATCTCTTCTATTTATACCTAAATAGATTTATTTTTTCATCTTTGTCATGAGGATGAACCACAATAAATGGTTCGAAACATCGACCTAAAACTAATGATGTGATTAATTTGAAAGACATTCTCAATAACAATATGGATCACAAAACTCTGAAATCAATGTATATATTTTGTATTTTTTGGTGGAATCCGGTAATTTGTACTTTCTAAAATACGTTTTTTAACTATTTTATATTTAACTATAAATATATTTTATTTTTAATTATTTTATATTTAACTATAACTATCTATATTTATATTTATATTTCACTGTCTAATTTTTTTGGTATTTTTTTGGGCATGGTTGTTAATGTCAAATGGGCCCTCATTTTTAATTTATATTTTTTTCACTAATATCAAGATTTACATCGCATTAATATATATATTTTTTAATTCTAATTCATATAGATAAGGTAGGTAAAGAATATTAATAAAATATTTCACGAATACCTAAATTAATAATAAAATATTTCAACAATACCTAACTTAATAATAAAATATTTCACAAATACCCAAATTAAATAATTTAAAATTATTTAGGTCATGTACCTCTATTTAAATTTAAAGGATTTTGATTGGTTTACATATTATGACATGGAAATTACGTGAAAATTTCATGGGCACTTTTAGGCTAAAATTTCCTGAAATGCTTGCCGAACTTTGACCATTGAGAAAATCGATCTTACTCGGGTAACCGAGAATCTACCTCTAATGTGTGTTCCAAATGCCTCTCGACATCCTTCTTATAATCTTCCAGTTGAGAACCACGATCAAGATTAGATTCTAATAAATGGCTCATATCATTTGGACTCGATCTCCGTCTTCTTCTAGAAGTTACACCCACACTTTAGATTAATACTCATTAATTATTTTAATTCCCTAAGTTTAGACTTAGGTTCCCATTAAAAATAATTAATTATTTTAATAAAATGTCTCCGGGTGGAGTTTCCCAAAAGGATTTCTGGGTATTATGGAATACATATGGCTAAGCCTCCCTGCAAAATTTGAGACTTAGACCACATCCGATGCTACCAGAAATCAACGCTCCCTCTTAGCGAGAAATGTGCTCTAACAATGCGACCTGCCGAAGCATCAACCTGTTCTATAACATCTCCCTCTGCGTTGTTGATCACTACCCATCAACTACTGCGGAAATGCTGCATATGTATTGTTGCTGACCATGCCAATGCCAAAACTGCATTTGTACTGCAACTCTCTCAGATTCCATGCCATTGTAAATGAGAAATTACTTGTTTTTTAACCTGAAACGGATTCTCTACCATACCCATTTGTTCTCTTAACTGAATGAACTTAGCTCTTTCTAGAGCCTTTGTGAGTACGTTTGCTACCTGATCTCCTGTGGGGACATACTACAGTTGTACTACCCCCATGTTGAACACAGTCTGATAAAGTGACATTTGATATGAATGTGTTTCGACCGATCATGAAAAACTGAATTCTCAGAGAGTTTGATACAGCTCTGATTATCGTAGTAAATCCTGGTCGCTTCCATACTTTTTATGAACAAACTCACAAGCAGTTTTCTAAGCCATATGAATTCGCATGTAATTATGCTGGTTTCCATATGTTCAACTTCTACTGAGCTCAGATCTACTGACTTTTGCTTCATGCTGCACCAAGAGGTCATTTTTGATCTAACACTAAAGTAGTAGCCAAAGGTACCTTTCTGGTCTACTGAACTACCTGCCCAATCTGCATTTGTGAATCCATTCAATTTGAGGTCATCCCCTCAGGCGTATTTCAACCCATATCTAACTGTTCCATGCACATACCTTAGAATGTGCCTAGTTGTTGCCCAATGCACCCTTTTTGGTTCCACCATGAATTGACTAAGGGTGTTGACAGTGAAGCAAATGTCTATCCTAGTGTTGACCAGATAAATGAGCGGCCCAATGAGTTGTCTGTACAAGGTGGGGTCCACCTTCTTGTTTCTTGATGCATCTATTTTCTTCCAGTTGGTGATCATGGGAGTAGCCATGGGTCGACAATCCTGCATTCTCAATCTCTTTAGGATTTATGTAGCATATCTTCCTTGCCCAGGGAAGATCCCCCCATTCTTTTGCCAAACTTCCAACCCTAGAAAATAATGCATCAACCCCATATCCTTCATGTCGAATTCTACTTCAATATTCTTCTTGCAGACTTGTATGAGCCTAGATGACCCTGTTAAAACAAGTCATCCACATATAATACCAAAATAAGTGGCTCATTCTCTACCATTAAATAGTAGATATTGGGATCGTCATCACTCTTGACAAATCCCAACTTCTACAAGTAACTATCAATCCGACCATACCATGCTCTAGGTGCCTATTTGAGCCCATATAGGGATTTCTTTAATCTGCACACACGAGTTCTCTTTTCAAGCGTTTCAAAGCCTTCAGGCTGTTCTATATACACCTCTTCTTCTATCACCCAATTCATAAATGTTGTCTTGACATCCATATGGTTAATCTCTCATCCCATTTGAGTTGTTAGGGATATAACGAATCTGATAGAGGTATATCGAGCTACTGAGGTGAAGGTCTCTTCATAGTCTATTCCTTCTTTATGTGCGTACCCTTTTGCCACAAACCTAACCTTGCACTTCTTTAAACTGCCATCTGCAACATACTTGATCTTGTATATCCACCTTGATACTACAATTGATCTATCCTCTGGTCCAGGTACTACTTCCTAGACATCATTTGTCATGATAGAACTATACTCTTCTACCATGACATCTACCCAAACTTGGTTTTGAATGACTTCCTGAAAGCTAGAGGGTTCTTTGTTATGAAACCAGCTCACAAGATAGAAAAGAGAGATCCACGCCTTAGAATTCAGCCTCTTCGAGGGGGCAACCTCCTTTACATTACATAAATGAGCAATTCTTGGATGATTCAAATGACAAAACCTCCTTTCTATATATAGGAGTCTAAGGAGTCACAATATAACCCAGCTGACCTAACAATAATAATATAAAGCCACAAAAATAACAATAGAGGGATTCTATGGGGCACAGTAATAACAATATGGGGGCAATAGGGGCACAACAATATTAATAAGGGATACAACTACAATAGTAATGGGGTAATCACTAGTATTATAGGGACCCAACATGCCCCTCTCCTTCAAAAAAGTGTTGTCCTCAACGCTTGAGTAGTTCTGGATGCTTCTGTATAAAATTCTCATCCTCCCATGTGGAATCTTCAGCGGATAAGTTCTTCCACTTGATAAGATACTCTGAAATTGATCGATTTCGTAACTGTCGAGTTCTTGTTTCTGTGACTGCTTCTGGTTCCAATATAATTTTTCCTTCCTCGTCAAGTTCTGGCAATATTGTTTGAACTGGGAGCTTGTCGCCTATAACCTTCTTTAAACATGAAACATGGAAAACTGGGTGCAATCGAGAAGCTGCAGGAAGCTCCAATTTGTATGCCATAGTACCAATCTTTTGCAACACCTTGTACGGACCATAATACTTTGGTGATAATTTATTATCCTTCTTAGCTTGCTTGAGGGACATTTGCTTATATGGTTGTAGCCGTAGGAATACCCAATCACCTACATCAAAACTTCTTTCACTGCGATGTTGATCTGCCTGTTGTTTCATTCTATTATGTGCCAACACGAGGTTATCCTTTAAGAGTTGGAGGACTTGTTGTTGATGTTCGATGTGATGTTCCACTGCTTGAACCTTAGAATTTTCTCTTAAATATGATGTGATGGATGGTGGCTGATATCCATAAAGTGCCATAAATGGGGTCATTTTTGTTGCTGTATGGAAGGAAGTGTTATACCACCATTCAGCCAGAGGCAACCATTTGACCCATTGTGTCTGTTTATCAGATACAAAGCAATGAAGATATCCTTCCAAACATTTGTTTACTATCTCAGTTTGCCCATCAGATTGAGGATGATAAGATGAGCTATGAGCTAACTGAGTACCAAGACAAGAAAATAATTCTGTCCAAAAAATTTCCAGTAAAAATGGGATCTCTGTCACTTACAATAATCTTTGGGTTTCCATGTAGCTTTTGAATTGTTTCCATAAATGCAGTAGAAACTGTACTGGCTTTAAATGGATGTGATAATGCACAAAAGTGTGCATACTTGGTAAGTCTGTCAACTACCACCATGATGACACTCTTTCCCTCAGACTTGGGTAAACCTGTGATAAAATCCATTGAAACCTCCTCCCAACGTTGGCTTGGAATGGATAAAGGTTGTAATAGACCCGGTGTCTTAATTGTTTCAACTTTATTTTGTTGGCAAACCAAACATTCCGCCACAAACTTTTGAATATCTGATTTAAGGCCCTCCCAAAAAATTCCTTCTTAACCCGTGGTAAGTTTTTAAAAATCCTGAGTGCCCTCCTAAGGGAGAAGTGTGCAATTCCATAAGAATATTTTGTTTTAGCTGGGAATTCTTACAGAGGTATAAGCGATCTTTGTACCATAACGAATCATTTTGCCAGCTAAATGTATCAGACGTACTGGAATCTTGTTGTAACTTTCGAATAAGTGCCCACACTTCTTCGTCATTCTTCCATTCCTCCCTTGCTTCGTTTATCCAATCTGGTTGGATAATAGAAATGGCACACAACAATGCTTCCACATCCTCATCCTTTCTTGAGAGTGCATCTGCCACCACATTTTGCTTCCCTTTTTTGTAGATGATTTCAAAGTCATAACCCAACATCTTTGTGACCCACTTTTGTTGCTCTTCAGAGGATAATCTTTGTTCTAAAAAGTATTTAAGGCTATCATGATCCGTTTTTACCTTGAAGTGTCTTCCCATTAGGTAGGGTCGCCATTTCTTAAGTGCATGGAGTATTGCCAACATTTCCTTCTCATAAATAGCTTTGTGTAAAAACTTTCCCTTGATTGGATGACTTTCGAAAGCAATGGGTCTTTCATCTTGCATTAAAACAACACCAATTCCATTTCCTGAAGCATCACATTCCACAATAAAGGTTTTTGTGAAGTCTGGTGTAGCTAAGACCGGTGCTTGGCACATTGCCTCTTTAAGATGTTCGAAGGCCTTTGTTGCTTCTGGAGTCCATGAAAATGCATCTTTCTTCAATAATGTTGTTAGAGGTGCTGCTATTCTCCCATAATTCTTAACAAACTTGCGATAATACCCTGTCAACCCGAGAAATCCTCGCAGATGCTTTATGGATGTGGGGATTTTCCATTCCTTAATGGCTTTAATTTTGCTAGGGTCTACCTTACCTCCTTCATGAGATACAATATGACCCAGATATTCCACCCCTTGTACTCCAAAGAAACATTTGGATCTTTTTGCATATAATTGTTTCTCCTCCAATAATTGTAGCACCCTGTCAACATGATCCTTCCAAGATTTGCTATAGATTAGTATATCATCAAAAAATACTAACACAAATTTTCTAAGGAATGGTTTGAAAATGGAATTCATCAAACCTTGAAATGTTGAAGGTGCATTGGTAAGGGCAAAAGGCATGACCAAAAATTCATAATGACCCTCATGAGTTCTAAATGTTGTTTTCGGAATGTCTTCAGTCTTCATTCTGATTTGATGATATCCTGAACGAAGATCCAACTTGGTGAAGTAAATTGATCCATGCAATTCATCAATGACTGGAATGAGAAACTTATCTTTAATAGTGAGCTTGTTGAGCTCCCTATAATCCAGACACATGCGCCATGATCCATCCTTCTTGTGCACCAATACTACTGGAGTAGAGAAAGAACTTTGACTCGGTTGAATTATACCAGCCTCTAGCATTTTGCAACCATACGTTCAATTTCACTCTTTTGGGCATAGGGATATCTGTACGGCTTGATGTTTGGAGGAACACTTCCTGGAATCAGATGAATAGCATGATCATGATCACGAATAGGTGGGAGACCTTTGGGAGTCTCAAATACCTTGGAATGATTGTCCAAGACTTTTTGGAGATATGGAGAAATAGATGATTCCAATGTGGAAACATCTAGCGAACATAATTGTGCAATTACACCTCTTTGTTCCTTTTTTAGAAGCTTTGTCATATCTTTAGAGCTGATTATCTTTCCTGGTTTCCCTGCAATACCCCTTAATTCAACTTCCTTTCCTTCCACATAAAATTTCATGAAAAGTTCTTGAAAATTAAAAGCTATTGTACCCAAGGATTGTAGCCATTGGACTCCTAGTACAACATCAACACCTCCCATTGGAATGGAAAGCATTGGGCTAGTCAATACATATTCTCCCATGGATAGCTTGATATTATGGCACTTTCCAGAGCAATTTATTGTTCCTCCATTTGCAACCATCACTTGACACTCTGGTGCTGGATATAAGAAGCAATTCAATTCTTTTGCTACCTTACAATGAATAAAATTGTGGGTACTTCCTGAATCAATCAACACTATTACCTTTTTCTTCTTGATTTGTCCTTCTATCTTGATGGTTTGAGGAGTGGTAATTCCTGCCAATGCATTACAAGATATGGTCGGATTCATTTATTCTCTATCTAGGCTTTGTTCTTGGAGTATATCCTCTTCTTTTGACCTTTCTTGCTCCTTTTCTTCTTCCTCTTCACAATCTATGTAGAATAATTTCTTCTCAGCACACTTATGACCTTTAGTGTATTTGCTATCACAACTGTAACAAAGCCCTTTTGCTCTTTTTTCTTCCAATTGTTGTGGTGTCAACCTTATAGGTTGTGGAAGACTAGGGGCAACAACACTTCCATCTTTATAGTTGTGAGTGGTATGCTTCCTGGTTGCCATAATTTTGCTTTCCATTTTTCTTGCTAACCTGAATGCCTTCTCTAATGAATCAGGTTCCCAAAGGCGAACATCATGTTGTATATTATCCTTTAAAGTCCCTATGAACACATCAATCCTATGCTCCTCTGGAATATTTTTTACCCTTATGTTCATTTTTTGGAACTCCTCAATGTGCTCCATTATTGAACCCTTTTGTTTGAGACTTATCAATTGGCTAAAAAAAGTGTTGCTTTTTGTATCCTCATAATGTGCTGTCAATTCTTCCATAAAAATTGCCCAAGTGATAATTTGTTTACGAGAGCAAAGCCATTGATACCATACAAACTGATTTGGTTCCAAATATAAAGTTGCAATACGTACCTTTTATGTGTTTTGCACATTATTGAGATCGAAAAATTGCTCCATCTGTAATATCCATGTTGCGGGATCCTTGCCATCAAACTTCCTCATATCGATTTTTGGGATATGGTGGGTCTTCGATCCAACATTAGAGTCTATGGAATCATGATTAACATTTCTTTTGTTCTCATCATGGGTTTCCTTTACTACCCTTTCACAATTAGTGACCATTTCTTGTAGCAACTTATTCATATTTATCTTCAATTCTTCCATCTTATCATCCATGCCATCAATTTTAGCGTCCATGCCATCAATTTTAGCTTCCATGCCATCCATCTTAGCTTCTACGCCTTTCTTTAAACAATCCATCTTAGCTTCTACGCCTTTCTTTAAACCATCCATCTTAGCTTCTACATCTTTCCTTAAACCATCCATCTTAGATTCTGTTGCTTTTTGTGCAAGTGACACTCGTTTCACTTGGTCTCGTAATTTTGATATATCATGTTGTATTTCTTCCTCTTCTTCATAAGTCATGCTAGAGCTTTCAGTTTGCTTACTAGTTGTTTGCGTTTTCTTTCCTCGAGGCATCAATTACCGATTCAAACTAATTTTTCAAACCAAGCTTATGCAAAAATTTAAAAAAAACTACACACCTTTTTTCACTTTGTAGAAGCTTGATATTGAATCTGATGTATCTCTGCAATTTCAGATCATCTAGTTCTAAAATTACGACTTGCAGTAGCCCTATGTGTCCTCTTTCTAATGCCACAAGTCTGATCCAAGTTGGATTCTCCAAGGAAGAGCTATGCACAATCTGCCAAGATGACCTGATTATAGACTAGTTCAGTAGAGTGAACTTGTACGACGTTCCACGAGTCACTGTTTTGACCTTTGGATTTGAAAAATATATACAAGAAACTACAGTCCGTCCTCTTTCTGTACCTTCTTACGAAATTTCAATCCGATGCTCAGAGAGAAAGTTATGAAAATTTTTCCTAGGTCACCTGTTTGGAATGTAATTCAGGAGTCTGCAAAAAGACCAACTTCCTCAGATCATATCTCTGAAAATATAGCGCGACAAGCTCTGAAATTAAGACATGAGATTCAACGCGATTTCTTCTCAAATGGGTTTTTTTTTTTTAGCTTCTGAAACATCACAGAAAAAAAGCTATAGCGAAAATGCCACAATGACCTGTTTGGAGCAGCGAAACCCTAGAATCCAAAGCTCCGATACCAAATGTTATGAAACCAGCTCACAAAAAGATAGAAAAGAGAGATCCACGCCTTAGAATTCATCCTCTTAGAGGGGGAAACCTCTTTACATTACATAAACGAGCAATTCTTGGATGATTCAAATGACAAAACCTCCTTTCTATATATAGGAGTCTGAGGAGTCACAATATAACCCAACTGACCTAACAATAATAATATAAAGCCACAAAAATAACAATAGAGGGATTCTACGGGGCACATAATAACAATATGGGGGCAATAGGGGCACAAAAATATTAATAAGGGATACAACTACAATAGTAATGGGGTAATCACTAGTATTATAGGGACCCAACATTCTTCAACTTGTGCTACCAAAACCTGATATCTATTAGGTTGTCTACGCTGCCTCTTCTCAGTTCTAGGAGCTCCAACAAACTCCTCTGCATCCCTCAGTGTCTGCCATACTTCCCTGTTGGTTCTACCACTGGTGGTGGGAGGCTCAATCAACTCTTCCTCCTGGTCCTGTCGTTCCATCTGCTGAGAACTATCTGGATTTCCTTCTTCTGAGGAAATACTGGTACTGGTCACTGTACTTGATCCAGGTGTTTATCCTCCTGCATGTCCTCCTTGCTATCCATGCTACTGCTGGACTAATGGAACATCCACTGACTGGCCTTCTGTTGGCATCTCTCGATATTTCCTGAAAGCTCTATCCTCCATGAACTTCACATTTCGTCTCACTACAATCTTCCTACTGCTAGGAATGTAGATTTTGCATGTCTTTGAGCTCTAGCTATATCCTACAAAGTACCCCTTTTCTGTAGTTTGATCTAGTTTACTACACTTTTCGTCTGGAATGTGACAATATGACATGCTTCCAAATATCCTAAGATGACTTACTTCCGGTTTCTTCCCTGTGAATACACCTTCGGTCGTTCTCTTCTCCAACGCTCTGTGAGGAGTTCTATTATGGATATATATTGTTGTGTTGCAATCCTCTACCCAAAGGAATCTAGGCAAGTCTTGATCATACAACATAACTTTTTTTCCCCAAAAATAGTTCTATTTTTCCACTTTGCTACTCCATTGTACTCCAGATTATATGGCGTTGTCCATTCCCTTTTGATGCCCTCCTTTACACAGAAATTTGTGAAGTCTTTGTTTGTATATTCTCCACCATTATCTAAACACAATATCTTTATCTTTTTCCTTGTCGTGTTTTCAACGAGAGCCTTAAACTCTCTGAATCGATCAAATACCTCATCCTTGATATTAAATAAATAGATCCAGGTTTTTCTAGAGTGATCATCAATAAAGGTGACGAAGTATTCGCCACCACTAAGAGAACTTGTGGACATTGGACCACAAATATCTGAGTGTATCAATCCCAATACACATGCTGCTCTATTGTTGCTTCTGAAAAAAGTGACTTTAGTGTACTTCCATAGTATGCATCCTCTACATAAATCATCATGCTCAGTACTAAGGACCAGAACTCCTGTCATAGTCTATCTGAGCATCCTCAGTGATCCATGGTGTAAGTGTCCCATTCACCTGTGCCATAATTCATTTTGTTCATTTTCACCATTATGACTGCTGCCTATCAGTACCATTGGAGACTCGAGTTGCAACCTATACAGTTTGTTGCTTCGAGCTCTAATTTGTCTCTTCTTCTTCCAGCTTAGATGTTTGACGTATACTTTCTTTCCAATGAAGTATACATCGTATCCCTTGTCTTGTAACTGGGACACTGAAATTATATTCATTCCTAAATCGAGCACATGCAGAACATTGGTGGTTCGGATGCTGGTTCCTGCTTCCATTTGAAATGATATGGTTCCTCTCCCTACTAGAGTACACTTCATTTTGTTTCTCATAGTAATTTGGAAGTCCATTTGTTCTTCTTGATAGCTTGAGAAATATTCTTGTACTCCAATCATATGGGCTGAAGCCTCGTTATCAATGTACTAAACATCTGTTGACGTTGAACTTGCTAAGCATGCAAATTCTTCCCAACATCACATTGCCTCTGCGTAGTTTGAACGTCACATTGCCTCTGCGTTGTCCCTCCTCTGTGTCACAGCCTCTGCGCTGTCCTCCTTCTTCTCTGCGTCTTCTGGTCTTGACCTCCAGACTGATGCTGATACCCTCTCTTTCTCTCTCTCTCTCTCCTTCTCACCTGTAACTCTCCCTCTGATTCAATTTTCTCTTTTCGAACTTCGACCAGTGAGAAAATTGATCTTACTCGGGTAACCGAGTATCTACCTTTGGTGTGTGTTCCATATGCCCCTCGATGTCCTTCTTATAATCTTCTAGTTGAGAACCAACAACCTAGATTAGATTATAATTAATGGCTCAGATCATGTGGACTCGATATTCGTCTTCTTCTAGAAGTTACACCCATATTTTAAATTAATACCCATTAATTATTTTAATTTCCTAAGTTTAGACTTAGGGTCCCATTAAAAATAATTAATTATTTAAAAAAAATTGCCTTCGGGTGGAATTTCCCAAAACTATTTTTGGGTATTGTGGAATACATATGTCTAAGCCTCCATGCAAAATTTGAGACTTAGAGCACATCTGATGCTACCATAAATCAACACTCTCTCTTAGTGAGAAATGTGCTATAACAATGCAACCTACCGAAGCATCACCCTGTTCTGTAACATCTCCCTATGCGCTGTTGATCACTGCCTACCAACTACTGCACAAATGTTGCATCTGTACTGCTTCTGACCCTACCACTGCCAACACTGCATCTGTACTGCAACTCTCTCGCATTCCCTGCCACTGTAACTGAGAAATTACCTATTTCTTCTATTGAAACAGATTCTCTAGCATACCCATATGCTCTTTGAATTGAATGAACTTAGCTCTTTCTAGAGCTTGTGAGTACGTATGATACCTGATCTCTTGTGGGGACATACTGCAGTTATACTGCCCCACGCTAAACATGGTCTCTGATAAAGTGACATATGATATCAATGTGCTTCGGTTGATCATGAAATACTGGATTCTCAGAGAGTTTGATACAAATCTGATTATCGCAGTAAATCTTGGTCGCTTCCATCATTTTCTGAACAAACTCACAAGAAATTTTCTAAGCCATATAGCTTCCCACGTAGATATGCTAGCTGCCATATATTCATCTTCCGCTGAGCTCAAAGCTACCGACTTCTACTTCCTACTGCACCAAGTGATCATTCTAGATCCAACACTGAAGTAATACCCAAAGGTACTTTTCCGATCTATTGAACTACCTGCCAAATCTGCATCTATGAATCCATTCAATCTGATGTCATCCCCTCGGGAGTATTTAAACCCATATCTAACTGTTCCACGCACATACCTTAGAATGTGCCTAGCTACTGCCCAATGCACCCTTTTCGGTTCCACCATGAATTGACTAAGGGTGTTGATAGCGAAGCAAATGTCTCACCTAGTGTTGACCAAATACATGAGCGACCCAATGAGTTGTCTGTAGAAGGTGGGGTCTACCTCCTTGTCTCTTGATGCATCTATTTTCTTCCATTTGGTGATCATGGGAGTAGCCATGGGTTAACAATCCTACATTCTGAATCTCTTCAGTATTTCTGTAGCATATCTTCCTTGCCCAAGGAATATCTCCCAATTCTTCTGCCAAAATTCCAACCCTAGAAAATAATGCATCAACCCCATATCCTTCATGTCGAATTTGCTTCAAGGTTATTCTTGTAGTCTTGTATGAGCATAGGTGATCATGTTAAAAACAAGTCATCCATAGCTAATACCAAAATAAGTGGCTCATTCTCTACCATTAAATAGTAGAGATTGGGATAAACATCAATCTTGACGAATCTCAACTTCTGCAAGTAACTATCAATCTAACCATAGCATGCTATGGGTGCCTACTTGAGCCCATACATGGATTTCTTTAATCTGCACACATGAGTTATCTTTTCACACGTTTCAAAGCTATCATGCGGAAAGAGTCGATAGTGCGGACACAACCGACCTCCCTAGAAGCAAAAGCTTTCTAGTGACAAACAAGACAAATAAACACTACCTTTCTCTAAACATGCATTGAGAATACAAGTAATCAGGTGATTTTAACATACCTTTAGTCCAACGCTTTGTAGTAGTCTAGCCTCGCCGATCCGGATGAGCTCCTCCTTCTCTTCGAAACCTGCATTCACTAACAAGCCAAAAGATTAAATAGCACTTGATAAACTCATAAAACAATACATATCCATCATACAGACCAAGGATTATATGAAACAAATCATGAATAACAATATGTTGAGAAAAATGAGTTCATTTGCATTAAGTGGAAACGAAAGGAACCATTACAACCTGAGCCTTGGTGTTGTGCAAGTCCCTCCTAGGGTCTAGCAAGAGTTTTCCTTTACTTTGATCAGCTCACCCACTCTCAAATAAGGCTAGGAAAGGATGGGAATCTCTCCTCTCAAGCTTTACAAGGGAGTCCTAATTCCAGCAGCATCTACCCTTAGGAATGTTCAGCTTTCAACCTCCCCTCCCTCTGGCCCAATGCCTGTATTTATAGTGCTCTAGAGGAAGTTATTCAGGTCCACCATCAATGGGATAACCCCCTCTTTGGGTGGGATAGCTCCCCTCCTGATGGGATAAGTTCCTCTTTGGTAGGGATACATGAACCATCTGGAGGCGCTTCATACACATCAAACAAGCTTCTAGAATGCTCTAGAAATGACCACAAGTAACTTTTTTGGAGTGAAACTTGCGCCTTTTGACCTTTACAGGAGTACGCACCCATTTCTTTACAGACAGAGCGTACAAGTACGCAGGTATTGTGAACTTGGGGTGCGTACATGCAGGTAAGGCTAAGAGAAACTGCGTACCCAGAGATATATAGATTTTTAATGACTTTCTCTCTTTCTTGAAGTTTGACATGGAGAGCAGAGGTATGAGGCTTGCCAAGGAGGATAGTATGACAGTTGATGGAGCCATACTAACTGCAAATAGTCATGGTGACAAATTTTAGTGTAACAAAAGCCTTCAGGCTATTCTATATACACCTCTTCTTCTATCACCCCTGTCAGAAAATGTTGTCTTGACATCCATTTGGTGAATCTCCCATCCCATTTGAGCTGCTAGGGATATAACGGATTTGATAGAGGTATATCGAGCTACTATGGCGAAGGTCTCTTCATAGTCTATTCCTTCTTTCTGTGTGTACCCTTTTGCCATGAACCTAACCTCGTACTTCTCTATACTTCCATCTGCAACATACTTGATCTTGTAGATCCACCTTGATCCTACAACTGATCTATCCTCTGGCCTAGGTAATACTTCCTAGACATCATTCATCATGATGGAACTATACTCTTCTACCATGGCATCCACCCAAACTTGGTGTTGAATGACTTCTTGAAAGCTAGAGGGTTCTTCAACCTGTGCTACCAAGACCTGGTATCTATTAGGCTCTCTACGCTGCCTCTTCTTGGTTCTAGAGCTCCAACAAACTCCTCTGCATCCCCCAACATTTGTCGTACTTCCCTAATTGTTCTACCACTAGTGGTGGGAGGCTCAATTAACTCCTCCTCCTGGTCCCGTTATTCCATCTGCCGAGAACTATCTAGATTTCCTTCTTCTGAGGAAATGATGGTATCGGTCACTGTACTCGATCAAGGTGTTTGTCCCCCTGCTTGTCCTCCATGCTGCCCCTGCTGCTGCTTGACTAATGGAACATCTACTGACGAACCTTCTGCTAGAATCTCTCGAGATTTCCTGAAAGCTCTATCCTCCATGAATTTCACCTCCTGTCTCACGATAATCTTCCTGCTGCTATGAATGTAGATTTTGTATGCCTTTGAGGTCTCGCTATATCCTATGAGGTACCTCTTTTTCTAAAGTTTGATCGAGTTTACTGCACTTTTCGTGTGGAATGCGACAATATGCCACGCTTCCAAATATCCTAAGATGCATTACTTCTAGCTTCTTCTCTGCAAAGACACCTTCAGGCGTTCTCTTCCCCAACACTCTGTGAGGAGTTCTATTCTAGATATATACCGCTGTGTTGCAAGCCTCTGCCCATAAGAATCTAGGCAAGTCCTGATCATACAACATAGTTTTGGTTGCCCCAACAATAGTTATATTTTTCCGCTATGCTACTCCATTATGCTCTGGATTATATGGAGTTTTCCATTCTCTTTTGATGCCCTCCCTTGTGTAGAAATATGTGAAGTCTTTGTCCGTATATTCTCCACCATTATCTAAACGCAACACCTTTATCTTTTTCCTTGTCATGTTTTCAACGAGAGCCTTAAACTCTCTGAATCGATCAAAGACCTTATCCTTGGTATTTAATAAATAGATCCAGGTTGTTCTAGAGTGATCATCAATAAAGGTGACAAAGTATTTTCCACCACTAAGAACTCTTGTGGATATTGGACCACATATATATGAGTGTATCAATCCCAATACACATTCTGCTTTATTGTTGCTTCTGGAAAAAGCTATTTTAACGTACTTCCCTAGTACGCATCCTCTACATAAATCATCATGCTCAGTACTAAGGACTGGAACTCTTGTAACAGTCTCTCTAAGCATCCTTTGTGCTCCAAGGTGTAAGTGTCCCATTCGCTTGTGCCATAATTCATTCAGTTCCTTTTCACCATTATGATTGTTGCCTATTAGTTCTATTGGAGACTCGAGCTCCGACCTATAGAGTCTGTTGCTTCGAGATCCAATTTTTCTCTTCTTCTTCGAGCTTGGATGTTTGACGTATACTTTCTTTCCAATGAAGCATACATTGTATCCCTTGTCCTATAACTGGGACACTGAAATCAGATCCATTCCTAAGTCGGGCACATGTAGAACATTGGTGGCTCAAATGTTGGTTCCTGCTTCCGTATGAAATGCTATGGTGCCTCTCCCTATCGAAGTATACTTCGTTCTGTTTCCCATAGTAATCTGGAAGTCCATTTGTTCTTCTTTATAGCTCGAGAAATATTCTCGTACTCCAGTCATTTGGGCTGAAGCCCCGCTATCAATGTACAAAACATTTGTTGACATTGAAATTTCTAAGCATGCAAATTCTTCTTCTAATTTGGAAGATAATTCAGAGACATCTTGAATTTCCATCTTTGTGCTATTTTTCTAACGATCTCTGACGCTATCTTGCCCCAGCAACTGCTGTAGGAAAAACCGTGTCTTCTCCTGAAGACTACTCTGCGCTGATACTTTTAACAATGGCAAACTTCAAATTTTGAAATTTTCCTCTATGTCGACTCTATCAGAGAGATATTTTCTCATGAAAATTTTGCCTTCCTAGGCTGGACTGCGTAATTCTTCTGGGATTTGATTTTTTGCCCATGAAATAGTTTCCAACTCCCGCCTTCTTTTTAACGTTGGCTCTTCCGTTCTGCACTCATGCTTAACCTTGCTCTGATACCATGTGAAAATTTCTAAATAGAAATCGAACTGCACTGGTTAATATTATTTCTTCTACTTATTAACTTAGAAATAAGTTATTCGTAGTGTTTCTACAACAAATATCGAAATAAATTCTACTGTAACCTTCACAATTAAAATACTGCAGAAAGTGAATGAAAATAAAAATACTAGCAAAAGTATAACCATGATGACATAGTTATATGTGGACATTTGTCCTCGAAAAAACCCAATGTGGGAAACCGATGTAGTAGATGAGGTTTTCTTTATTATTCTTCAGCAAAATCTCATGTACATGATACAACCTGCATAATAGAAGAGGATTCTATGTGAGAAATTTTACAGACACTTCTTGACGAGTTTCTGATCTAAGAGAGGACTTACTTCCCTCTTTGTGGCTCACTGCGTCAGCCCCTGCGTGAGAATTGTGCATTCCCGACGTCACACTGCCTCTACGGTGTCCCTCCTTTGCGTCACAACCTCTACGTTTCCTCCATCTGCTCTACGTCTTCTGTTCCTAACCTCCAGACTGATGTTGATACCCTCTCTCTCTCCTTCTCACCTGCAATTCTCTCTCTGATTCGATTTTATCTTGCTGAACTTTGACCAGTGATAAAATCAATCTTACTCATGTAACTAAGCATCTGCCTCTAGTGTGTGTTCCAAATTCCCCTCGATGTACTTCTTATTATATTCTAGTTGAGAACCAACGACCCTTATAAGATTCTAATCAATGGCTCACATCATTTGGAATTGATCTTCATCTTCTTCTAGAAGTTACACCCACAATTTAGATTAATACCCATTAATTATTTTAATTTCCTAAATTTAGGCTCGGGGTCCCATTAAAAATAATTAATTATTTTAATAAAACTCTCTCATGGTGGAATTTCCCAAAATCATTTATGGGTATTGTGGAATACATATGTTTAAGACTCACTGCAAAATATTGAGACTTAGAGCACATTTTATGGTACCAGAAATCAACACTGGGTAGGCAGATTGCGTAGTTTTTGGACTGAGGGGTTTTGCACTGTTTCAACCAACTGTGCAGTTCTAAGAGGCAAAGAAGACCTAGTTATTGCGAAAATTTTCAACTCAAGAGCTCAAGGGTTGGGCTTGAGTTCAGAGATTGCACAATGTGCAATTGAGGCCGGATGGAGGGTTGGATTGCACATTTCTGGTGGCCAAGGTTCGATCTTAAGCACTGGAACTACACATTGCACAATCGTGGGAGAGAGGAACTGTAGATTGTGCAGTGTCAAGGGGCAGGGTTGTAACTTGAGAGCTGGAACTGCACAATGCGTAGTTGAGGAGGGTCAGATGAGGGTAAGTTGTTGGGAAATTTATGGAATTTGGTTAAGTGTGGGATCAATGAGCTGATGTGAAGAGTGATAAGACTTGACTGTGATCACACACTTAGAACACTTGACGGCACAACAACATATATCATCCAAGACATATGAACAATACTTTTTCCCTCATTGCGACAATTTTGCGATGACTTACTACAAGTGTGACACCAAAAATACACTTTGTGATGATCGTGACGACACTGTTAGAAAATTATATATTACGGAGCAATGGAACACATAAAATATTGCAGAAATATAAACATAGAAAACACATAAAACAAGAGAGACACAGATATACGTGGTTCACCTAGTTTGGGCTACGTCCACCCCGAACAGCCAGTCCTTCCTTTCTATTATCCAGCAAAATGAAGAGACACAACCTACAACAAATCTACTGTAATATCCTTTGTTTTCTCTCATAGTCTCACCTCTCTATTTCTCGCTCAGAGAATACACATCTATATCTCAGCCTCAAATACAATGCCCTCATACAAAGAGAGTGGTTGCCTTCTAGGGAGAAAAACCCTAAACTAAACATAAGTTCTACCGTCAGATCATCCGCCTAATGAACAACCCAGATTGACTAGAAATTACTATACTTTTACAAGGCAATTTTACATCTATTTTTGGCTTCGGGGGCGCTGCCCCCGAACCCCCATCGGGGAACTGCTGGCCCCTGGACCCCCCAGCGGGGGGGATCGGCCCCCCTGGACCCTCGCGGGGGGGACAAGTCCCCCCCGCACCCCCCCCGCGTGGAGGGGTGTACAAACTTCCTGGGGTATACATCCGGCTGAAACAAAAGACCTCTGAACAATCATGCTCCACACACAACAATCTCCCACTTGGAGAATGATTGTAGCAACTCCACCGTTGCTTCATTTGCTGGACAATGACTCCTCTTTAGACCTGGATGTTTCTCATCTTCATCATCATCCATGAAGACCAATTGAAACTAAGCATGTTCTCAGTTTCTCCCTGGTTACAACTTTTGTTAGCATGTCTGCAGGATTCTGGCTAGCGTGTATCTTTTCCATCTTCAAGTCTCCATCTTCCAACACTGATCGTATGAAATGCTACTTGAGCTGTATGTGTTTAGTCTTGGAATGAAATGCTGAGTTCTTTGCAAGATGAATGACACTTTGGCTATCACTGTATAACGTGCCCATATCATGCTCCTTACCCAATTCACCCATAAACCTTTGTAACCAAATCATTTCTTTACTAGCCTCTGTAGCGGCAACATACTTTGCTTCTGTTGTTGAAAGTGAAACAACACTTTGGATTTTTGAAACCCAACTGACAGCTGTTCCACCAACGGTAAATACATATCCTGTAGTGCTCCTCCTGTTATCTCTGTCACCTGTCATATCTGCATCAACATATCCCCGTAGAGAAATGTTTGAACCACCAAATCATAATGCTTGATTTGTGGTACCTTTCAAATATATGAGAATCCATTTCACTGCCATCCAATGTTCCTTTCCTGGATTGTTCATGTACCTGCTTACGACTCCCACTGCATGTGCAATATCAAGCCTTGTGCAGACCATTGCATACATTAAGCTTCCAACTGTTGATGCATATGGAACTTTAGACATATAATCCATGTCTTCTTGGGTCTTTGGGCACATTTCCTTACTAAGTTTGAAATGGCTAGCAAAAGGTGTACTAACTGGTTTTACATTGTGCATATTAAATCTTTTCAACACCTTTTGTATGTACTCATTCTGAGAAAATGTTAATTTGTGATTTTTCCTATCTCTAGTGATTCTCATACCAAGGATTTGTTTTGCAGCTCCCAAATCCTTCATTGCAAATGAATTTGCCAATTTTCTTTTGAGCACATTTATTTCCTGCATGTTAGAACTTGCAATAAGCATGTCATCTACATATAATAACAATATAATATAACTGCCATCATTTTTCTTTTTCAGATAAACACAATGATCAGAGTGACATCTAGTATAACCTTGTTCAGACATAAACTTGTCAAATTTTAGATACCACTGCCTTGGAGCCTGTTTTAAGCCATACAAGCTCTTCTTCAACCTGCACACTAGTTTCTCCCTCCCTTTCACCTCATATCCTTGTGGCTGCTGCATATATATCTCTTCCTCCAAATCCCCATGGAGAAAGGTTGTCTTTACATCTAACTGCTCAAGATGCAAATCTTCAGCTGCTACTAGACTTAAAATAGTTCTAATTGAAGTAATTTTAACAACAAGAGAAAATATTTCATCAAAATCAATACCTTTCTTCTGTGCAAACCTCTTCACCACAAGTCTAGCTTTGTACCTCTGTTTTTCTCCATCTTCTTCCTTCAGCTTGTAAACCCATTTATTCTGCAATGTAGTTTTACCTGCAGGCAACCTAACTAAGTCCCAAGTCTGGTTATGCATTAAGGAGTCCATCTTTTCTTCCATGGCTAGCTCCCACTTCTTCCTGCTTTCAACCTACATTGCTTCTTCATAACATTCGGGTTCACCAGAATCAGTCAACAATAAATAATATAATGAAGGAGCGGATCGTTCAGGGGGTCTACTTATCCTGGTAGATCTTCTAACACCACTTTCAGGTGTTTGGGGTGCCTGTTGCTGTTGTGGTGGTTGTTGTTGTTGTGGTTGTGGATTATTATTATTTTCAGACACCTTTACTTTTTCAGTGATTTCGTCAAGAACTGCATATTCTTTGTTTTCTTTTTCTTGCTTCTTTTCCTGCAACTGATTCTTATAACCTTTTCATTGAATATTACATCTCTTCTCCTAATGATTTTGTGATTTTCATAATCATATAAGCGATAACCAAAATCATTAACACCATATCCAATAAAGGTACATTTCTTTGAATTTGCCTCAAGCTTTGTTCTATTTTCTTTATCAATATGGACAAAGGCCTCACAACCAAAAGGCTCTAAAAAGGAGTAGTTTACCTTTTTACTTGTCCATTCTTCCTCTGGAACACCACCATCCAAGGAACTTGAAGGCCCTCTATTTATTAGATAAACAACAATATCTACAGCATCTGCCCAAAACTGTAAAGGCAATCCTGCATGCAATCTCATGCACCTTGCACGCTCCATGATTGTTCTGTTCATCCTTTCTGACACACCATTTTCTTGTGGTGTTCTTGGAACTGTCTTCTCTCTGCGAATTCCATGCTCTGAACAATACCTATGAAACTCTTTGCTGCATATTCACCTCCATTGTCTGATTTAAGACACTTCAATTCCTTTCCTGTCTCAATCTCAACCAAAGCTTTCCATTTCTTGAAAGTATCAAATACATCAGATTTATTCTTAATACAATAAATCCAAGTTTTTCTAGTTGCATCATCAATAAAGGTAACATAATAACGAGAGCCACCGAGAGATGATACCTGAGCAGGTCCCCATACGTCTGTATGCACAAGCTCTAATTTTTCGCTCTTCTTTTCTTTCCCAACTCTGAGAAATCTGACTCTCTTCTATTTTCCATAAATGCAATTCTCACAGAAGTCCAAATCAACATTCTTAAAACCCGACAACAAATTCCTTGAGTGAAGAATCTTCATCCCCTTTTCACTCATGTGTCCGAGCCTATGATGCCAGAATGCTGCATCTGCTCCTTTGGAAGTTAAAGCATTAACAAAGTTAGAAATATCATTGCATAAATACAATGTACCAACCTTTTCGCCTTTTTCTATTACTAGGGCTCCTTTGGTGACCTTCCAAGCTTTATCTAAGAAAGTTGTTACACAACCTTCACCGCCTAACTGCCTTGTTGAAATCAGATTTTTCTTTAGATCTGGAACATGCCTTACCTCCTTTAGTAGCCATTGGTTTCCATTCTGCTATTTTACAAGAACCTTACCCATTCCAACAATTTTACAGGGTTTATCATCACCCAAGCGAACTTGTCTAAAATCTCCTTGAACATAGTCATGAAAGTATTTCTTATTAGGTGTGGCATGGAATGAGGCCCCTGAATCTACCACCCAGGAATCAATAATATTTTCGAAAGAAAGAATCAAAGCATCTTGTAACACCTCACCTGTCACATTTGCTTCATGATTGTTTTCTTGCTGTGCATCTCCTTCTTTTCCCTTCCGAGATCTACAGTCTTTCTTTAGGTGTCCTTTCTTTCTGCATTTCCAGCACACTATCCCCGATCTGGAATTGGATCTATCTTTCCTTGATTTACTGCGATATTCTGAGCTCTTTCATATTTCCATTTTTCTTCCCCTAGACTCTGCACTCAAAGCATTACCCGATGTCTCACTGGAGCTTTTCCGTCGCATTTCCTCGCTAAGGATAGCACCGACAACATCATCAAACTTTAAAGTACTAGATCTAGAGACAGAGTTACTAATGGCCATTACTAAACTATTCCAACTTTCTGGCAATGAGCACAAGAATAACAGAGCTCGAACTTCATCTTCAAAGTTTACCCCTACAGAACTTAACTGACTCGTAACTGTATTAAAATCATTTAAATGATCTGCAATAGATCCACCTTCTGACATCTTCATATTAAATAACCGTTTCATAAGAAATACCTTGTTGGAGGCCGAGGGTTTTTCATATAGTTTCGACAACGCCTGAATCAAACCCTCTGTCGTTGTTTCCTTCGAAATGTTGAAGGCGACTGACGCAACGAGGCACAACCGTATTGTTCCGAGTGCCTTTCTATCGAGAAGGTTCCATTCTTCATCTGTCATAGCCATCGGCTTCTTTGTTTTTCCGCTCAATGGTAGGTACAGATATTTCTGATACAGATAATCTTCCATCTGCATCTTCCATAGCGAGAAGTTTTGGCCGTTAAATTTCTTGACCCTAAACTTACCATCTTCGGCCATTGCTCCCACTCTAATGAGGAACCCTTTATTCCTGCGAGTTTATCAGCGAAATAGACCTTCGGCTCTGATACCAGTTGTTAGAAAATTATATATTACGGAGCAATGGAACACATAAAATATTGTAGAAATATAAACACAGAAAATGCATAAACAAGAGAGACACAGATATACGTGGTTCACCCAGTTTGGGCTACATCCACCCTGAATAGCCAGTCCTTCCTTTCTATTATCCAGCAAAATGAAGAGACACAACCTACAACAAATCTGCTGTAATATCCTTTGTTTTCTCTCACAGTCTCACCTCTCTGTTTCTCGCTCAGAGAATAATAATCTATATCTCAGCTTCAAATACAATGCCCTCATACAAAGAGAGGGGTTTCCTTCTAGGGCAAAAAACCCTAAACTAAACCTAAGTTCTACCGTCAGCTCATCCGCCTAATGAACGACCCAGATTGACTAGAAATTACTATACTTTTACAAGGCAATTTTACATCTATTTTTGGCTTTGGGGGCACTGCCCCCAAATCCCCGCCGAGGGACCGCTGGCCCCCGGACCTCCCAGCCAGGGGGGATCGGCCCCCCCTGACCCCCACGGGAGGGGGGGGGGGACAAGTCCCCCCCGCACCCCCTCGCGTGGAGGGGTGTACAAACTTCCTGGGTTATACATCCGGCTGAAACAAAAGACCTCTGAACAATCATGCTCCACATATAACAAACACTTGTGCGACAGTGCTTAAAACTTTGGGAATGAGTGTGATGAATGTTTACATGGTTAGATCAACTCATTTTCACAAATATAACCCCTTGAAATCACCAAAACAAGCTTATACACATTGTGCGACAACTAACATGCGAAAAGATGACATTTCCCCTTTCTTGCAAAAGGGACCAAAACACTTAGAGAAAACACATGGAATGGATCTCAATGTTTGTGATGACAATATAGAAGACTAAGGTAGGCTTCAAAATTTGGTGCAGGACAAAATTTCGGAAGGTTTTTTAGCAGCGACAACACTTGGCGACACACTGGTAGAATTCCAGCTTCTCTCTCCCGATTAACTCTTTTGTGCAGGGTCTCAGTTCTTCAGGGAGTATTGATTCATCGTGCAGATCACTTTGGCTTCCCCACTTACCTTATGAATATACATGGTCCCCTTCATGCCTTTCTATATTGAACACAAGCATAAGATTCAACAATATTGCAATGTTTCAAATCGGTAGGGTAGTGAAGTTCGTGAGCTTTAGATTTTCAGAGTACAATTTTTCATCTCTGGTGTTGCTCTGCTGCCAGTAGGCCTAGACAATACCCCAAAGAAGTCACTACAGGAACACAAACATTGCTCTGCTATCGGCGAGCCTGGACAATACCCCAACATAGTTTCTTGCTTCATCACTCTATGCAGGAACCCTTTCTCTTCTTTCACCTTTATTTATATATTTAAAGAGGATTGTGCATTGGCACTTATTCATTTTTTGGGCGAAAGAGGGATCCTGACTTATTGAGAGCAGGAGAGGTTGTTCCTCCTGAGAAGCATATAAGGACCTATGATTTAGGTTTTCTTGTTTATATTTTCCCCTTTTCCTCATCTACTAATTGGATAAGCATGAAAACACCAAAACACAAAACTAAGTGTGGCATAAGGGTTTGCAGAATAGACACAAGTATCATGGCTTTACCAAAACTATCCTTATAGACAGATCGTATTTTCCGTCGAAACTTCATTTACCAAAAGATGTGACCATGGAAAAGAAGGAGGACGAAGGTTAGCCAAATGTTGTAGCATCAGAAGACTCTTTTCAATTGAACCACACGCAAAGAAGCTGGAAAACATGTCCACACACGACGCTTATTTACACAAACAAAAACAAAATCAAGACTAACAAACAAACAAGCAAGAAAATAAACTATGTACATAGAGTAGGGCACAACCCCGAATCATCATTGAAAATAATGTTTTAAGTCTTGGTCATTAATGGGGAGTCAATTCTCACGTATAGTGATTGCAGATGATACGTGTGTTGGCTAAGCTTTTCGTGTATGGTGAACAATCCAATCCACAGGGATTGGAACTTAGTGTGTTTTCCTTTGTCCTTGCGGGCTTTGCCCCACTTCAAGACTAAGTCACCCACACTTTATTCATTCTTCCCTGCAAACTTCCTGTCGAACCACCTCTTGATATGACTCTAGTGAAGTGATAATTTTTCATTTTCTTTTTTCCTTTCTTCCTGCAACTTGTGAAGGGTGTCTATCCTATGTTGAACCAATAAGCAAGGCTTGCCCTGTGATTCCTGTGAAAGTTGAAGGGAATGCAGGTAGATGTTCGAGGGTAGGATGACTTCTTTTACATACACCAGGAAGTAAGGAGATGTATTTAAAGAGGGTTTTGGCATGACTCGGTCAGCCCATAAAGTATTCACCAAGGCAGAGTGCCATCTCCTCTGTCCAGAGAAAATGATCTTTTTGATAATGTAGATAAGGTTCTTATTTATAGACTCAGCAAGACCATTTCCATTCAAATAGTAATTAGCAGAATGCTTCAATACAATTCCATTTTCTAATGAAAAATTATACAATTTTAATGATGAAAAATACATTGCATTGTAAAAAACAAGTGAAGTCGGGATGCTGAACCTGGAAATGATGTTCTACTTAAGGAAGCTAATGACTTCCTGATCATTCACCTGTTTGAGCTGAACTGCTTCTATCCACTGCATGAAGTAATCTATGGCAGTGAGAATGTAGCGGTGCTGCTTTGACGAGTGCGGTAAATTTTCACTAATCACATCTAATCCCCAATTTTGAAATGGCTTTTCCACTACAACAGGCTGCAACATGGAGACTAACTTCTTTCCTCTATCAACACACTTTTGACAGACTAGACACTTGCAGGCGTAAGTGTGAGCATCCTTAAATAATATGGGCCAATAAAAACCACCCCGCATAACCTTGTGTGCGGTTATGTGATCCGCAAAGTGTCTCCCTACTGGTTCGTCATGGAGATCATGCAATACTCTCTCTGAATCTTGTGCTTCCAAGCACCTGAGCAGAACTTCATTATGGTGTTTTTTGAAAATCACCCCATGCACCAACTGGTAAGATAGTTCTTTGATCTTGGATGCCCTCTTTTACCATGCAGATAAGTGAGAGAGAAAGGTGCCATGCTCAAGATACTAGCACACATCTGTGTACCAAGAGTTTTTGATGGTAGTGGGGAAAGCTCTCTCAACATTATAAATTTCGATTTCATGCTTCAATCTAGATGGATCTTCTTCTTTTGCATCTACTACTGCTGCTAGCCGGAAAAGACCATGGCCCTTGATCATGTGAATTGACTTGAACTCTAAGTCATACTCTTGCAAACCAGTCATCCAGTTTACTCTTCTTTAACCCAGCTCTTGTTGAAAAAACAATGATGTGACTGTTGGGTGTGCCATAAAGCTAATACAATGTTTTTTCAAGAGATAGGGCCGGAAGTGCTTCACCGTCTTGTAGACTGCATAAGATTGTTTTTCAATATTGGGATATTTGAGTTTGGGTCCTTGAAGGTTGACACTCATGAAATATATTTGTTGCTCGTTATTATGATCATCCTTTTGTGTAATCACAACAACGAGAGAAGTATCAGAAGCAAAAGTGTAGAGCAAAAAATCTTTGTTGAAATATGGGTTGTACAAAGCAGGTGCGTTTGTGATAGCTTACTTGATACGGGAAAACAAATCCCTTGCCCTCTTATCCCGCGTATATATTTCCTCCTTCCTTACCACCTCCTGCATGGGTTTCATGATCTGAGCATAATTAGAGATGAATTTGCAGAGAAAATTTATCTTTCCCAGGAAGGACTGCATATCTTTCTTGTTTACCAGGAAGTGAATCTGCGTTATATATCCCAGACCCTCTCTAGGTCTACCTTAATTCTACTCTTTGTGATAATATGGCCCAATAGATTACCCTCGGACACTACAAAAATACTCTTCTTGGGATTAAGGGATATCCTGTATTTCTGACATCGCTCAAATTTTTTCTTTAGATGGTGTAGGTGGTTAGATCTTTTCTTGGAAAACACTGTAACATCATCTAGATAGACCACTACACTTTTCCCGATCAGTCTATGAAATGTGATGTCCATTTAACGTTGGAATGTCGCATCGACATTTACTAGCCCAAATGGAATTCTTATGAATGCGAACATTCCCCACTTAATGTGAAATGTTGTCTTATTTTTGTCAGGCTCTGTGATTAGAACCTGGTTGTAACCAGAATACCCATCTAGCAAAGAAAACACCTCTAACCCCGATAATGTCTGTAGCATATGTTCCATAGATGACAAGGGTAGTTATCTTTGTCTGAGGTGCGATTTAAGTTGCAAAACTCAATAAACAAACGGATTTCCCCAAACTTCTTTCTTAGCGGGACGAGATTTGATACCTAGGTCGAATGTTGGACTTTATATATGATCCGAGCATCCAACAACTTCCTTAACTCCTTTTGAATTAGAGGCTCAAGTGTTAGATGTACTTTTCACAACTTCTGTTGGAAAGGATTGGCCCCTTCTTTAATCAGAATCACTAGATGGATTATTCGCATGTCATAATTTTTGGGCGCGCCATACGTCCACGCAAAAACATATCAGTACTTCTTGAATAAGCATATAAATACTTGTCACTCCTATGGTGTGAAACAAGTATTGAGATTGACAAAATTTGGATCCTTTTATGTTCCAAGGTTTATTTGTTTGTGTGACAACGTTGAACTATAGGTTTTTGCATTGATTGGTCCTCAAAAGTGGTTCTACAAGTCATACAGTTTTCCCGATGATACCACACATTTCGACATGGAATTTTCCTTGTTTGCGCGAGTTGCACTATACAACGCTTTCTCGTGCTCATCTTCATCAATAGCTACATCCTTGAATACATCAACGTTTGCCATAAAGTGTAGTATCTGCTGGTCGTCATTGAAAATGCGTAAATTAGTAATATTGTTAGGGATGAATGGATTATAAAGAATTTCTACAAAAAAGCTGTCCCTGAGCGGTGATCACCTAGCAAGAACAATTGCTAATGCATCTGCAACTGCGTTATGCATCCTAGGAACATAAATGACATTGAAAACTTGGAAATGAGAAATGAAACACTATACCTCTTGTTGTTAACCTTTTAGAAAAGGTGACACACAATTTACATTATCACGTACCTATCGTACGACAATTTTTGAGTCTCCTACTACTTTTAGAATTCCAACATTGAGGTCGATGGCCCTTTCTAAGCCCAAGATGAGTGCCTCGTATTTTGCGGTGTTATTCGCACACTCCAATTCCAAGCAGTTTAAGACCATATTATTTCTCTATTACAGGTCTACTAAAACACAACCAACTCCAGAACCCTCCTTCTTCTTCAAACCATCAAAATACAAGGTCTGAACATCATATGTACAAGGAATATGTGTTGCACTACTACTACTACTGCTACTCATTGTGTAGGCATCATTTTTGCCAATTGGACTAGGAAGGAGTTCCAACTGTGTGTCAGGTGGGATTGGGGAAGGCTGAGAAAGATAGCACTTGAGATCAGTTTCTAAAAAGGAATTTTTGAAGATAAGATCCGTGAAAGACACATATTCATTTTTACCTTCGAAGGGAGTGACAATATGTTTCATGTATGACTACGAGTTAACCTGGATTTGATTGTTTCTGCCCTTGTACGGAAGCCATAAGTGTGACCAGTCCATAGAAAAATACCCTTGTAATTTGCTGGACATCTACCCGTATGCTTCTGGAATGTCCACAATTACTATATTTATACATTGGTGAACTCATTGGTCAGATGATAAGATATAAGCACATTTCAGAGTTCACTAATAGCATGGACAAGGGTCCTATCCAGCTGAATGATATGTGCATCTGTTTTATCCCATTTTGCATTGATTTTATTTGCTACAGATAATGACATTACATTTATAGATGCACCAGAATCGACTAGGCAATTGTGCACATTATAATTGAAAATTTCAAACATTAACAAAAATGGAGGGCATACTATATTTGCATCTAATTTCAAAGCGTTAAGTATAGATTTGAGGGAACTAGAGGACTTACTAGATCCCTTTTGTGAAGAAGCATTGTTACCTGAGGCATACTATTCGAGTGCACGGACAAGCAGTTCCCGCTAGCTCATGATCTTTATCAGTTCAAAGAGTGAAATTCACGCGATCTTTCTTCATATCATCCACTATGTTATAATCTAGTGTAGGAGACATTGTCGAAGTGTCTGGAGGAGTCTATTTATCTGCTACTTCCAGAATGATGGGCTTACATTTACTGTGTCTGGAAGTACTTTTCATTGTAGCCACATTTCCAAATTTGCTCTAAGTATTTTGGGTTGAGTTGACGGGTGGTGTGGTCTTCCTTAGTAAATTCTCTTTCAATTTCAGCTCTTTCAACTTTTTTCCGGAGGCTGACCCTTGGCTTCTCAAGTTGTATCGAGTGTTCTTCTATTGAGTAGGGGCCTCACTCAGTGGTTGTTCTTCGACACTCTTCTTTTCAACTGTGAAAACATAACTGAGTGCATTCACCGTGTGTCTAACATTCACAGTTTCTTCAGCTGCAACATTCTCTTCCTTATATTCAGTCGGCTCAGTCTACTCATCTGAAAGCACTATATCAATAATATGCGTAACCATAGCATTTATGTTGTGGACCCATTGTGGGCATGTCTTTTTTGAACAATATTGTTAATGAAACAAACAATATCGATCCATGGCCATACTCTGAACATTAAGCACAACGTTCAAGCTTTGTGTAGACTTGACTAGCTGATTGCTGCTATTGCCGGAGTTGGAAAACCTTCTCAGAAAGTTGAACTTAGGAGGTTTTCTGCTTATGGTGGTCTTGCTTGACCTTTGTTTTAATTCTTCCATTTCATTGGACAAATACTTAATGGTGTGGGTCAAGCACTCAAGATCGGTTACTTCCTTCTCCTTAGCATTATTTATGGAGCTTTGAGACATTTTTCTCGTGTATTTGGGATCCTTAGATGACTCGTCATCCACGATGAATCCAATCACTTGCAAGTTCTTTTCAGCTGCGATTGACTCTTCGAAATTTTCATCCAAAGTTGGCTTCACAGTTCTTTCACGAACTTCGCAATGCTTGTAGGTAAGGCAGATGTGTAGTAATCGATAGTGATGTAGTTGTGAGGCTTTGTGTATGTTGGAAATATATTTGATATACGATTAAACCTCTGATTGAAATCCCTCAATTTCTCTTTCGTCTCCATCTTAAGACTTCTCAACTCTCTTAACAACATGGCAGGGGTTTTATCATCAACAAACTTCTCAAGAAACAGTTTCTTAAAACCCCTCCAATTCTGGATTGAGTTCAGAGGAAGGTTATGATACCATACAAATTCTCTTCCATCTAAGGTACACAGAAAAATTCTACATGCAACATTATCGTAACGTACCTCAAGCATTTGCAGATGCAGGTTCAAGTTGTCCAAGTGGTCCTCCGCTTTCACTGCTTTTTTAGGGTCATACTTTGTTAACAACTTCTCCAAGCGCCTCGACATCTTGTGTAACACACTCAACAACGCAAGAGGGCCCTGAGTCATCTAGTCCAGATATTTGTCTGCCATATCTTAGTCATTGTTTTCCTCCTCTTCGTTAGAATCTGATGGATCTTCTTGTTCTTCTTCACCGCCTAACTCGCGAAAAGTATTGTCTGAGAGTACAATGTTGTCATCATCACAATCGTTAAAAGATGGAGGCTGCTATGGTTTCTCTACATTTTCTACGGTCTTAGACAACTCTTCCAGGGTGGCAAGAACCAAGTCTTCAATTGTTGAAACCATTATCCCGATAGAGGAGGTCACATTCTTCTTTGGAAAATAAGGAAGATTATGTATTATGGGTATCAGTTCAATAGCTCTTGCAAACTTACGGGTGATAGGGGCGATGGCTCGGATCTAGTCGTAAGAGATTTCATTAGTCTGTTCGAGACTAGGTTGAGAAGAATCACCAACTTCAGGAATATGAGCAGGGGAGGTGCTGGGAATATTGCTGCCTTGACTGGAAGAAGTAGGATTTGGGTGGGTGAGGTTATCAACCATAAAAATATGGCTTCCCTCCTTCTAGCACCAAAAATGTTGACGATGTTAGACCTGCCAACATTCAAGGGGTCTCCCCGATATGTGGTCCCAATTAGACCTCACACCGTTTAGGATAGGAGCCCCATCTGGAATATGGCCCAGTTGTCGGTTTCTTAAATATTTACCTTGGCTCTAACTGTCAGCAAGAGAGAGGAGTGAAAATGTGCCTTTGAAAAGCAAGTGAGTGTGCCTGGTGGGTGTTTGGTTGTAAGTGTATCAAGGTTCTTCTATCGCTGAGGGAGAAAAGAAAGTGAGCCTCTAAAAGAGAGGTAATAGTACCACCCTAGTAGAGACACATGTAACCAAGAAGTATTTGTCTAACATCTAGCTAGTGGAATAGTCCACAAAGATGCGACGGTCATTACAACCAATCAACAAGGAATATTTGTTCAATATCCAACGGAATAGTCCACAAGGATGTGACAACAATAGAAACCATTACAACACAAAATAACCGAAATAGTTCAACTATAGAGTTTAGGCTTCTGTGATCCATATCAAGTTTGTGAGAGATTTTTCGGCGAAAATCACATGAAATACCATTTGTCGACGCGTTTCGAACCAACCAGTGTGGTTCATCGTCAGGACAAGTTGAAGAAACAGATCTAGCTTAGCATGTTAAATAGTCTGAGCAGAGCCTCCAACGGCTAACTTGACCAACGACTAGTTTGACTCTAGGACTGGGGTCAAAATTATTTTAATAATTTAATTAGTTATATTCAGGACCAATCCCTTAAAAATATATAAAATATTTTTAATGGGTGTTTAATTCAAAAAGTATTATTAAAAATTATAAGTTAATTAGTATTTAAATGGAAAATTAGTTACATAAAGGACCCAAGTCAACTACTTTAGCACAAATGAAAGAAAACATGAATTACAAACATCCACAGAACAGTCTTACAAATCTTCATAATCCATGCATGAATAACGTGTTGGTGATAAGGATTTTTATAGTAAGTAAAAGTTCCAAGATACATGTATACAATGAAGACCACTAGCTCCAATAGTGGAGCATTGGAGCCACCACTTGCTCCTCAAAAGAACTAGCTTGTCTCTCTAATGCCTTGCGGGAGGAGCCAAGGTGAAAAGTCCTTTGCTCATACAATGAGGGTCTATATATAACCAATGGGGTGATGCTTCACCTCCCTTGTGAATCTTTGACTACCCTCATGATTGTTTGACTTCCTATGACTTTTCAACTTTACTTGACTCTTCATCTTCTATACATGTCCTTTGGACATCCAATTTATAATACATTTTCGAATAAGAAATTACATGATCCATAATAATGATGTGGCATATGACAACTCATTACATGACATTACATGACACTGCTGATATGGACTGCTAGATGACATGGCAATGTCAATCCACTTCTGCTGCTGCTTGCTACATGTCTTCTCGAGGATGCTCTTCTATCCACCTCCTTATGGCTTAGAGGTAAGGAGTCTTCAATGATATCAAGTCTTGAGAAGTGGTTGCAAACTTGTGTCGTTTTGTCTTCTCTTGATTGATCAACTTACATAATCAACTACAAAGATGTATTTCAACATGTTTCCATTCTCCATCCCCTTCTTCATCACCCGGTCATGGTATGATAGAGTACCTGTATTTGGAATTCACTCATGACGAGATGACATCAGCCCGATAAACACCTAGTCTAAGATGGTGCATGGTGATCCACTTATTGAGCTGAAACCAGGTTGCAGGCTAAGGGAGAGGCTCAGTGACTGAGAAATTGTGCAACTCAAGTAATCATGGGTGAGGCTTAAGCCTTAATATTGTGCAATGTGCAGTTCAGGCTGGACTAGGCAGGTTGATTGCGCAGTTTTGGGACTCAATGAGCTCGGTTGAGGGGTTTTGCACAGTTTTAGCCAACTACACAGTTATGGGAGGCAGAGTGGACCTGGTGATTGCACAACTCAAGGGATGGGCTTGAGATTAGAGATTGCATAATGCGTAATTGCAGCCAGGCTGGAGGGATGGATTGCGCAATTATGGGGCCAAGGTCCAGGCTTGAGCACTGGAACTGCGCAGTGCATAGTCTTGGGAGACAGGAACTGCACATTGCGCAGTGTCAAGGGGCAAGGTTGCATCTTGAGGCCTAGAACTGCATAATGTGCAGTTGAGGAGGGCCAAATGAGGTTGAGTTTCTTGGAAATTTCTGGAATTTGGCTAAGTGTGGGATTAATGAGATGACATGAATAGTGATATGACTTGATTGTGATTACACACTTAGAACACTTGATGACACAACAACATAGATCATCCAAGACATATGAATAATACTTTTCCATTAGTGTAAAAAATTTGTGATGACTTACAACAAGTGCGACACCAAAGATACACTTTGCGACGACCGTGATGACACTTGTGTGACAATGCTTAAAACTTTTAAAATGAGTGTGAGGGATGTTAACATGGTTAGATCAACTCATTTTCACAAAGATAACACCTTGAAACCACCATAACAATCTTATACACATTATGCGATTGCTAACATGTGAAAAGACAATATTTTTCCTTTCTTGCAAAAGGGACCAAAACAGTTAGAGAAAAAACATGGAATGGATCTCAATGTTTGTGGTGAAAACATACAAGACCAAGGTAGGCTTTGAAATTTGGTGCAAGCCAAAAGTTTTGAGGGTGTTGTAGTAACAATAACAAAATCCAAAATGGAAATCTATTTGAAAGCTCAAGGATGTGATATCTGACACTCTATTCTTTCTGTAGACACATCTACCAATGAGTCTAGAAGGTACAATACAAAAGCCATGAATGTCATTCTTAGTGCTTTGCGAGACCCCGTAAAAGCAAAAGTTGATCAATCCTCATTTTCCAAAATCCTTTGGAAAAAGGCTCCATAATCTCTACTCAAAGAAGCATGCAGATCAAGATGATGATGATCGTGATTCAAATCAAGCAGATTCTCATGTCGAAGAATTTGACGATGATGAATAAGAAGAAACAAAAGTGGACATGGAGAAAGTATTAATTAGTGCCTTGAAAGAATTGAAGAAGACAAAGAAGGAAAATCAATCTTAAGGAAAATTAATTGAATTTTCTCTCTTAAGAATCCAAGTGCACGAAGCAGAAGAGAAAGAGAAAAAAATGGCAAGTCAATTAGAAGAATCTATTCAAAAGTATGAGGGTGAAGTCAGTTGAAAGAAAAAGGAACTTGATGCAGTGCTAACTGAAATCAACAGGCTCAAGGAATGACAGAATGGACATTTGCAGGATGCTGAAAAGAAGAATAATATCCTTGAAATATTTTTTTGTCATCAAGTGAGAAAACTAGAAGAAGAGAACATCTATCTGAAGATACGAGTTGAAGAAGCCAAGAGAATTGAAGAATAACATAAATGAAAATTTTAGAAGGAAGAACAAGATTGCATGAAACAAGAAGAAGAAATTCTATAATTAAAGTTTGAAGTTGACAAGTTGAAGAGCACATAGAATTTGGACTATATTCTCAATTACCAAAGATCTCCTTGCTTCAAAATAACTATTGGTTACACAAGTGAACCTTCATCCAAGGAAGACACGAGTTCTAAGGATCTACACAACATAATTGATAAGAATCCAGATAGAAAGATCCCTCAAAAGGCCAATTCAAAATGAAGGAAAAAAAACTGAAGGTAATCCAAGAAGTGATGTTGAAGTAATCAAGGACAAAGATCAACAAAGAATTGTACCCCCTCAAGGAAAGAATGTCTACAAAGGATCATCTAGACAAGGTATCTCATGAGCGTCATTGACAGATGATATGTGCCAGGGTTTGTAATGCATATTATTTTCCTATTGAACCAGGGTTATGGCCAAATGTTTGGTGTATTTTTGAATCATGGTTTTATGATTGAATGATTAATGACAGGTTGATGTTATATGAGCAAAGGTTTATGAAGCTAGGGTTTGATATCTTATGCAGAAGCATAACTTATTATTGAGCAAAATTTTTATTACAATTTGTTTTGTATTGATAACAAGCACAGGTGGATCCAATCTAAAAATAAATGAAACATGGTCTATCGTGGCAAGCTAAAGGTTGGATACTTTAGGGAAAGTGGCATGCTAGGGTCCAACCCTAACCCCTTATTTATGTAATAAGCCCAAGGGGCCTAGTCAAAGTCATAGTTAGTTAATTGAATCAATAAAGCTCGCAAGCGGTTATCCGCATTAATAATAATTGTAAGTGGTTGACCCTCATTATAGAAAATGAACCACAATCAGTTATAAATGGGTCGTTGTTAACAAATAAAGTGGTTAACCCATGTTATTCAAGGCACAATAGTAGTTAGGGTTTCAATGTCATTAAGCTATAAATAGTCTTAGATAGTAAGGGAAGAATCATTCAATATTATTGTAATTGAGCTCTGCTTTGTTGGAGGTTTCCCCTCGAAGAGGCAAGTGAACATTGTATTTCACTTCTGAATAATAATTTATCTTTGCAGCTTGTCTCATTTCATGTGATATTTCTGTGTTTTAGGCTATTTTGTTTCGTATTTTTGGCATTCTTGTTTTCTCGCAAGACAAGTGCATAACAAGTGGCATCAGAGCACTTTCTAAGGCTAGTTGTACCTCCAATTTTCATAGATTTTTTTTAGGCTAAAGATGTGTTCCAATGTCTTTAAACCATGGGATCTGTCGTTGAGTGCAAAAGCCTGCATATGAGGGGAGGCATGCACGTATAAACTATAAGAGCTGGTTATGTTTGTTGGACCCCTTTGTAACCCCTATGGGTACCCCTTCGAGTAGTAGTGCATTAGACAAAACCACACAAAAATTGCACTTCCATGTACCCTTGGGTATACCAGAACCCCCCCTAGGGTAACCTGAAACATAACCTTAGATAAGCCATCAATCGTCTTGTTGCTACAGTAAATTGAGAACAACACTCGGGGAGATTACTCGCACATACAATAGGGTAGTCAAGTAGTACGACTAAGGGTATGGTCAATCATCCTTAGTTAGCACCCTGAAATATTGGGCCAAGTACTATTATGAGTCCCCTACATATATTGTGATATGTAGCACCTGACACTCCTTTGAGACCATAGTTCCCTCATGTATTTGAAGATCGCCCCTAACTTTCGGAGTAAAAAAAAAGAAGTTTGGGGTCATCTCAGGGCGGTTGCAAGAGACCTAGGCCAATAGATTTAAGACGATGAGCTGGTCGTAGTGGTACCATTCACTTGTAAACCCCCAATTTTCAGGCGGTCCCAAATTTTTTTATGACGTGGCTTCAAGTGACCCACATCACTGGATTCTTGAGCTTGCCCTCTTTCTAAGCATACTACTCTTAAGTAAGCTCAAAATTTGACCAGGTCTAGTGTATGCTCAGCACCAGGTCTCAAGTTATGGTTGTAAAAATGGAGGTTGAGAAGGTCGACAACCTCGAGGAAAAATTCAATGAGTTCCAAGAGACCATTACCTCCCAGCTCGAAAAATTATTGACCGCTATAAACACGTCTCGTGAACCCATGAGGGAAGAGCATAGTGTTGATGCACACATAGATAGAGAACCCAACCATCACATTCATTTCCATGGAGATCACCAATATTGAAGCCACTGGAAACCTAAGATGGACATCTACAAATTTGATGGTCTAACCCCTTGGTATGGGTGGATCAAATGGAACAATATTTCTTCCTTAATAATATCTGGGAGGATGGAACTAAACTACATGTGTGAGCCCTTTACTTGGACCAAAAGAGATGGCAGTGGTGGCAGTGGTATTAGAAAAGTCATCCAAGGAAGGAAACTTGGAACATGTTCTCAAAATCCATCTATGACCGCTTTGATTGGGAATCTCACTTTTTGGGTCATCTCACTAAGCTCAAGCAAACAAGTACATTAAGGGATTGGCACAACTCAATAGGCCTTCTCAACTCTCAAACAAGCCATGTGCTCCACTTCGGTATTTGCCTTACCAAACTTCACCAAATCTTTTGTCATTGAATGTGATTCTTCAGGTATGGGTATTGGCACAATATTAATGTAGGAAGGTATACCATTGGCTTTCACTAGTCAACAACTAAGTGGAAAACATCTAGGTCAATCTACACATGAGAAAGAAATCATGGCCATCTTACATGCAGTAGACACTTGGTGACCATACTTATTTGGGCGACGTTTCTAAATCCACATTGACCATCATAGCCTAAAATATTTTCTAGAGCAGCTTTTATCATCGCCACAACAAAATAAATTGTTTGCAAAAATAATGGCATATGATTATGAGATAATTTACAAGAAGGGGTGTGACAATGTAGTGGCCAATGCCTTATCATGTTAATTTGAGGATGAGGGTACCCATTTTTCACTCTCTCTACCCATACCAGAATGACTTGAATAGGCTTTCCATGAATGGTTGTCCCACCCTTCTCTACCCCAACTCATTAATAACTTAAGAACATATCCTAATGCCTCAAAATACTACTCTTGGAAGGATGAGTATATTCACTACAAGGATCAGGTAGTGTTATCCCCGACCTCCACCCTCAAAAACCACATCTTGGAAGAGTTGCACTCCTCTTTGATTGCAACACATTAAGTCTTTCAGAAGACTTATACACGAGCACGCCACTCTTTCTTTTTGATTGGCATGAAGAACGACATTCTTAATTTTGTAGCTAAATGTGATGTATGCCAGCACAATAAAGGGGAAATGATCAAGCTACCGAGAACCTTACAACCATTGTCGCTCCCTACTTCTGGATGTTTCCATGCATTTCATTACAGGTCTCCCAAAGTCAGGAAACAAATCAATCATCATGGTGGTTGTTGAAAGACTTTCCAAATATGCTAATTTTTGCGCTCTACCACACCCATTTACCCCAACATTGGTGGCTCAAGTTTTCATGGACCAAATCTTCAAACTACATGGCATGTCGAATTCCATTATGTCTGATCGAGACCCCACTTTCACCAGCAAATTTTGGAAGGAAATTTTCAAGCTCCAGGGCACGCAAATCCAACTGAGTACAACTTATCATCCCCAAATAGATGGTCAAACAAAAGCAGTCAATAAATGTTTGGAGACCTATCTACGGTGCTTCACTTCAAACAAGCAGAATCAATGTGTATAATGAATACCTTTATCTAAAAGGTGGTATAATACTAACTATCATGAAGCCACCAAGATGATGTCATATGAGGCAGTGTATGGCCAACTTCCACCTTCACCAGTTTCGTATATCCTTGAATGTTCCAAAGTTCAGGCAGTTGATCAAATCCTACAAAACTGTGCCGCCATGATCGCTCATATCAAAGATAATCTAAATCACACTCAGAACAAAATGAAGCAACATGCTGACCAACATCATTTCGAGCTGTCATTTCAAGTAGGTGCTCAGGTGTTTCTGCAACTCTAATTGTATAATCAAGCCTCTCTCAAAGAAAAGTGCTGCCATAAACTAGCACCAAAATTCTATGGGCCTTATTAGGTACTTCAGTGTATCGGAGCAGTCACTTATAAACTGGTCTTACGAACTACTTCAAGATCCACCCAATCTTCCATGTATCGTGGTTCAAAATAGTTTTGGGGAACAATTGCAGGGTTCAAACAAGTCTACCTAATTGGACGAGGAAGGATCACTTTTTCTCCCACTAGAACAGGTCCTCGATACTTGCGAAAGACATCTCCACAACCGCACAATAAAGGAATTCCTCATCAGGTGGAAAGACACCTCTCGAAAAGATGCGACATGGGAACCAACAATTATTCTTCAGCAGTTTCCATAGCTTCAGCCTTGAGGACAAGGTTGCTTTTGATGGGGGAGGGCATGTTAGGGTCGAACCCTAACCCATTATTTCTGTAATAAGCCCAAGGGGCCTATTCAGAGTCATAGGTAGTTAGTTGAGTAAATAAATCCCATAAGTAGTTATCCACATTAATAATAATTGTAAGTGGTTGACTTACATGATAGGAAACAAATGAAAATTAGTTATAAACGGGCCATAGTTAATCAACAAAGTGGTTAACGCATGTTATGCAAAGGACCACTAGAAATTAGGGTTTTGCATGTCATTAACCTATAAATAGTATTAGATAGTAAGGGAAAGAATCATAGAATCTTATTGTAATTGAGATATGCTCCGTTGGAGGTTGCCCCCTCGACGAGGCAAGTGAACATTGCATTCTGCTTCTTAATAATAAAATATCTTTGCAACTTGTCTCATTTCATGTGTTATTTATGTGTTTCGGGCTATATTGTTTCGTATTTTTGGCATTCTGGTTTTCTCGCAGGACAAGTGCATAACATGGAAACTTGCTGAGCAGGGTTGCACCGTAATGTAAGAAAGGAGATTCGAGTATCCTTCGAGTTGGAGTATGCACAGGGCGTTGGAATGTCCTTGTTGGAGTTGGTAAACTAGGGTGTTGGAGCGCCCTTTAGGTTGGATATTCCTTCACTTGGAGCTAAAAATATTGGATGGTGGAGCTTCCTAATTGATGTAAACTATTGAAGACAAATATTAAGAAGTGCTCGGTGGATTTTCTCCCAGAAGGGTTTCCACCTAAAAATATTTGGTGTACTATCTTTATTATTATGCATTGTTGAATGGTGTTGATGATTTCTTTATGTTTATCTAATGCTAATAAAAGTTAATGCTTTGTGAAGTTAAAATTAAAGAGAAATATTGATTTACCCCCTCTCGATATTTCCAGGAATTAGTATTATAGCAGGTTCCTTTAGTTGCATCTTAAAATCTGGAAGGTAGATCTGAGAATGAAAAGATCAGAAAGTCAAAGTAGCAAGGTACTAAACATTCAAAAGAATCAAAGCAAGAATCTAGTGTTGTAGATAATGAAGTAAATCAAGTTGGCCTGCCAACTCCTGAATTTGATGAAGTCAAATATGAAATATGGAAATAAAAAATGGAAGTCTATTTGAAAGCTTCGGGATGTGATATATGGTGCTCTATTCTTTTTGGAGACACGTCTACCACTGAATCTAGAAGGTACAATACAAAATCCATGAATCTCATTCTTAGTGCTTTGTCAAACTCCGTAAAAGTGAAAGTTGATCAATTCTCATGTGCTAAAAGTATTTGGAAAAGTCTCCATAATCTCTACTCAAAGAAGCATGCAAATCAAGATGATGGTGACCAGTATTCAAATCAAGTATATTCTCAAGTTGAAGAATATGAAAATGATGAAGGAGAAGAAGCATAAGTGGTCATAATGAAAGTATTAATAGTTCCTTGAAAGAATTGAAGAACACAAAGAAGGAAAATCACACTCTCAAAGAAGAAGTTGCTCTCTTACGACTCCAAGTACAAGAAACATAAGAGAAAGTGAAAAAATTGGCAAGTCAATTAGAAGAATTTGTTTAGAAGTATGAGGGAGAAGTCAGCTGATTGAAAAATGGACTTGATGAAGCTCTAACTAAAATCAATAGGCTCAAGGAATAGCATAAGGAACATTCGCAGGATGTTGAAAATAAGAATCATATCATTGAAATAGATTTATGTCATAAGGTGAGAAAACTAGAATAAGAGAACATGTATCTAACGTCCCAGGTTGAAGAAGCCAAGAGAATTGTGTTCTAGCATCTTTAAACCATGGGATTCGTTGCTGAGTGCATAAACCTGCATATTAGGGGAGGCATGTCCTCACATAAACCACAAGAGGTGGTTATGTTTTTTGGACCCCCTTGAAACCCCTATGGGTACCCCTTCGAGTAGTAGCACATTAGAAAAAGCTGCGGCCTCAAGTGACCCACATCACTAGATTCCTGAGCTTGCCCTCTTTCCAAGCATACACTCTTAAGTAAGCTCAAAATTTGATCGGGGCTAGTGTATGCTTAGTACCAAGTCTCAATTTATGGCTGCATAAAGGGATGTGGAGAAGATCGACAACCTTGAGAAAAAATTCAATGAGCTCCAAGAGACCATTACTGCCCAGATCACGAAAGTATTGATCGCTATAAACACACCTCTTGAACCCATGAGGGAAGAGAAAATGTGGATGCACACATAGAAGGAGAACCCAACCATCACATTAATTTCCATGGAGGTCACCAATATTCAAGCCACTAGACACCCAAGCTAGACATGTACAAATTTGATGGCTTTAACCACATGGTATGGGTGGCACAAATCGAACAATATTTCTTCCTTATTAATATCTGGGAGGATGGAAGTAAACTACATGTGGGAGCCCTTTACTTGGACCAAAAGAGATGGCAGTGGTGGTAGTGACATTAGAAAATTTATCTAGGGAAGGCAACTTGTAACATGTTCTCAAAATCCATCTGTGACCGCTTTGATTGGGAATCTCACTTTTTGGCTCATCTCACTAAGCTCAAGAAAACAAGTATAGTAAGGGATTGACACAACTCAACAGGCCTTCTCAACTCTCAAACATGCCATGTGCTCCACTCCAGTATTGGCCTTACCAAACTTCACCAAATCTTTTGTCCTTAAATGTGATGCTTCAGGTATGGGCATTGGCGCAATATTAATGTAGGAAGGTAGACCATTAGCTTTCACCAGTCAAAAACTCAGTGGAAAACATCTGGGTCAATCTACATATGAGAAAGAAATGATGGCCATCTTACATGTAGTAGAAACTTGGTGACCACACTTATTTGGGCGACTTTTCCAAATCCGCACCTACCATCATAGCCTAAAATATTTTCTAGAGCAACATTTATTATCGCCACAAAAAAATAAATTATTTTCAAAAATAATGGCATATGATTATGAGATAATTTATAAGAAGAGGTGTGACAATGTAGTGGCTGATGCCTTATCACACCAATTTGAGGACGAGGGTACCCTTTTATCACTCTCTCTACCCATACCAAATTGGCTTGAATAGGATTTCCATGACTGATTTCCCCCACCGCTCTCTGCCCTAGCTCATTAATAACTTAAGAAAATACCCTAATGCCTCAAAATACTACAATTGGAATGATGATTTTCTTTGCTATGAGGATCGAGTAGTGTTATCCCCGACCTCCACCCTCGAAAACCGCATCTTGGAAGAGTTGCACTCCTCTTTGATTGTAGGACATTCAGGCTTTCAGAAGACTTATGTACGAGCACATCTCTCTTTATTTTGGATCATCATGAACAACGAAATTCTTACTTTTGTAGCTGAATGCGATGTATTCCAACACAACAAAGGGGAAATGATGAAGCTACTGGAAACCTTACAAACATTGTTGTTCTCTAATACCAAATGTTTCCATGGATTTCATTACAAGTCTATCAAAGTCTGGCAACAAATTAGTCACCACGGTGGTTGTTGAAAGACTTTCCAAATATGCTAATTTTTTCGCTCTACCACACCCAATTATCCCAACATTGGTGGCTCAAGTTTTCATGGACCAAATCTTCAAACTGCATGGCATGCCAACTTCCATTAATATCTGATCGAGACCCCACTTTCACCAACAAATTTTGGAAGGAACTTTTCAAGCTCCAGGGCAGGGAACTCCAACTGCGTACAACTTATCATCCCCAAATAGATGGTCACACAGAAGCAATCAACAAAAGTTTGGAGTCCCATCTACAATTATTCACTTCAGACAAGAATAATCAATGGGTACAATGGATACCTTTAGCTGAATGGTGGTATAATAATAACTATCATGAAGCCACCAAGATGTCATATGAGGCTGTGTATCGCCAACTTCCACCTTCACTAGTTTCTTATATCCTCGGATGTTCCAAAGTTCAGGTAGTTGATCAACTCCTACAAAATTGTGCCGCCATGATCGCTCATCTCAAAGAAAATTTACATCAAGCTAAGAATAAAATGAAGCAACAGGCTGACCAACATCGTTTCGAGTGGTCATTTCAAGTAGGTGATCAGATGTTCCTGCGACTCTAATAGTATAGTCAAACCTCTCTCAAAGAAAAGGGTTGCCATAAACTAGCACCAAAATTCTATGGGCCTTATTAGGTACCTCAACGTATAAGAGCAATCGCTTACAAACTGGCCTTGTGAACTACTTGAAAAATCTAATTGATCTTCCATGTATCGTGCCTCAAGATAGTTTTGGGGAACAATTGTAGGGGTCAACAAGTTTGGCATAGTTGGATGAGGAAGGATCACTTTGGCTCCCACCAAAATAGGTCCTCAATACTCGCAAAAGAAATCTCTGCTACCACATGATAAAGTAAGTCCTCATCAAGTGGAAAGACACCTCTCGAGAAGATGCGACATGGGAACCAAACCCTTTCTTTAGCTGTTTCCGCAACTTCAACATTAAGGACAAGGTTTCTTTTGATGGGGGAGGGCATCTTAGGATCGAACCCTAACCCCTTATTTATGTAATAAGCCCAAGTGGCCTATTCAGAGTCATAGTTAGTTAGTTGATTCAATAAAGCCCATAAGTGGTTATCCACATTAATAGTAGTTGTAAGTGGTTGACTCACATTATAGAAAAGGGACCACAATTAGTTATAAACAGGTCATAGTTAATAAATAAAGTGGTTAACGCATGTTATGCAAAGGACCACTAGAAATTAGGGTTTTGGATGTCATTAACCAATAAATAGTCTTGGATAGTAAGGGAAGAACCATCGAGTCTTATTGTAATTGAGATATGCTCTGTTAGAGGTTGCCCCTCGAAGAGGCAAGTGAACATTGTATTCCGCTTCTGAATAATAAAATATCTTTGCAGCTTGCCTCATTTCAAGTGATATTTCTGTGTTTCGGGCTATATTGTTTCATATTTTTGGCATTTTGGTTTTCTGGTAGGACAAGTGCATAACATGGCAGCTTGCTGAGCAGGGTTGCAGGGTAATGCAAGAAAGGAGAGTCGAGTCTCCTTCAAGTTGGAGTATGCACAAGGCATTGGAATGTCCTTCTGGTTGGAGATGGTAAACCAGGGCGTTGGAGCATCCTTTAGGTTGGATCCTATAAGGTAGGGGGTTGACTATTCTTTCACTTTGAGCTAAAAATATTGGATGGTGGAGCTTCCTAGTTGCTGTAAACTATTGAAGACAAATATTAAGAAGCGTATGGTGGATTTTCTCCCAGAAGGGTTTCCACCTAAAAATCTTTGGTGTACTATCTTTATTGTTATGCATTTTGAATGGTGTTGATGATTGCTTTATGTTTATCTGATGCTAAATAAAGTTAAGGCTTTGTGAAGTTAAAATTAAAGAGAAATATTGATTTACCCCCCTCTAAATATTTATAACAATTGGTATTAGAGCAAATTCCTTCAGTTGCATCTTAAAAGCTGGAAGGTAGATCTTAGACTGCAAAGATGGGAAAGTCAAAGAAACAAGGTGCTAAACACTCAAAATAATCAAAGCAAGACTTTGGTGTTGCAGATAATGAAGTAAATCAAGTTGGTTCGCCAACTCCTGAATTCGACGAAGGCAAATATGAAATATGGGAATCCAAGATGGAAGTCTATTTGAAAGCTTCAGGATGTGATGTATGGTGCTTTATTATTTTTTGAGACACTTCTACCAATTAATCTAGAAGGTACAATACAAAATCCATGAATCTCATTCTTAGTGCTTTTTCAAACTCCATAAAAGTGAAAGTTGATCAATGCTCATGTGCTAAAAGTATTTGGAAAAGTCTCCATAATATCTACTCAAAGAAGCATGTAGATCAGGATGATGTTGATTGGTATTCAAATCAAGTAGATTCTCAAGTTGAAGAATATGAAAATGATGATGAATAAGAAGCATAAGTGGACATGGAAAAAATATTAATTAGTGCCTTGAAAGAATTGAAGAACACAAAGAAGGAAAATCACACTCTCAAAGAAGAAGTTGCTCTCTTAAGACTCAAATTGCAAGAAACAAAAGAGAAAGAGAAAAACTTGGCAAGTCAATTAGAAGAATTTGTTTAGAAGTATGAGGAAGAAGGAAACAAAAAGAAAAATTAACTTGATGGAGCTCTAACTAAAATCAACAGGCTCAAGGAATAGCAGAAAGAACATTTCCAGGATGTTGAAAAGAAGAATCATATCATTGAAATAGACTTCAGTCATCAGGTGAGAAAACTAGAAGAAGAGAACATCTATCTGAAGACCCAGGTTGAAAAAGCCAAAAGAATTGAAGAAGAACAAAAATGTCAAATTCAAAAGAAAGAAGAAGATTGCATGAAACAAGAAGAAGAAATTATATCATTGAAGGTTGAAGTTGAAAATTTGAAGAGCATGTTATCACTCAGGTTGTCCTTAAGCTCCGGAAAAGGATACGACCGAGGTAACCACAGACCAACTTTGGACTGCAGGTTCTAGCCAACCTGCAATCAGAGAGGGCTCTCTCTTTTAGGTTTAGCTTTGTTTGGAAAGGATTTTAGGCTAGGTCTTGAGTTCAGAGGGTTTTTTGTTTTGTTTTTGGTGGGAAGGAAAATGTCTCAAGTATAGAAGCAAAACATAGTCTGGTAAGTTTCAAACCATTGGGCGTGGAGTCAAGGAGTGGGATTGCTGGTGCATTTTCTTGGTCACAAGAGAAATAAGGAGCAAGATAGCTGCTCATGAAACAAAACTTAAAGCTTAAAAGGATGGAATGAGGGATAAGGAATGAGAGGCAACAAAGAATCTGTCACACGGCTTAAAAGGGGGAAGGTGAATGAGCTCTGTCTAGGAGCAATTAAGAATTCCTAGACAACTGTCAAAGATGAATGGATTAGGGGAAACATGAGCCATAGGGAATTCATATTCATTACTAACCCAGATGAAAAACATAAAGAAATAGCAGAAAATGAGCATAGAGGGCAGTTAAACCAATTCTAGACTATTCTTTCTTTCTACTATTTTAGATGGTATATCAATGGAAAAACAGAGGTAGGAAAACTTATTGAGTCATGTTGCAGCACAAGAATTCCAAATTGACTTCTTCAAAACCATTAGACATAGAGCAGACAGTCTTTCCTCCAAGCCTTTCAGCTGTCTTTGATTACAGAAAACATATCAGGTATACAGTGCGAGTCTCCACTGAAGACTATCAACCAACCGACCCTTAAAACAATACAGAGGGTGGTATATATAGGGAAGATTTATCCAAAATTTATATATTACAGCCGACCTAACAGGTCTGACAGAAAACTAATTTTAACCTAATGTTACCCAGAAATAAATGCCAGAAAATATCTTTGAGCTATGCTAGGGGCAACTGTATCAAAATGAGTTAATGTCTGTCCTGGTGGCTCTATACTGTTCATCTGTCATAATTGTGCATTGGTCTTTGCACCCTTGCTGTTCGGCGGTATTGAATGCTTTTGACTGTGATTTGAGAGCTAGGATGGGCTTACTCCTCTTGATTTGACTTTGGGGGGGGCTCATCAATGTTCAGGTGCTTCGAGCCCCTCAAAAATCTTGACTGATACTCTTTGGCTCTTCTTCTTCCTCTGATACTCTTTGGCAATAAATTGATGCCGTTCTGACGTGCTGTGGGTTAAATCATCATTTATTGGCTGCCGTTCGGTCTCTTTTTTCTTCGAAATTGTTTTCTGGTCCTTCCGGCAAGCTTCGCGAAGAAAAATGGGTCATTCGGCGCCTTTCAGGCCTGCTGGGGGCCGCAGAATAAAAAGATTCCCTAAAGATTCCCCATTCAGGCCCAAAAAATCTAGCGATGAGCGATTTGCGCAAATCGCTCATCAAAAACTGCCTCAGAATCTGATTCCGGGGCCCCGAAGTGCGATTTTTGCCCTTCGCGCCAAAAAAGTGCTGATGATGTCAGCATGACGTGACGTTGTACGGGGGGTGACGTCAGCATGATGACGTGGTGGGATGACATCAACATGACATCATCACGTACGGACGGTGACGTGGCAAGGGGCCACGCAGGCAGATGACTCGACATGTGACTGGGCAGAGGGGGGTGACGTAAGCGGTGACGTCACCGGGTAGGAGGCGGTAAGTGGTTTTGTGGTGCACCACCTTTGGGGGGGGAGCGGTTTTGTCAGAGGGGGCTCCGCCACAGCCCAGGAGCTAACGCGTGGCGAGAGGTACGACGGTAATACCGCCCATCTCCCGGACGTTAAAGCTCGGGCGTTTTGGAGATGGGACGGCCCGCCCACCATCGTTCTGCAGGACGGACGATCGGACGGTTGGCGGGAAGGACGAGGCGACGGCTGGTTATGGCGAGGAATATGCGCATAATATTCCCTTTTAAATATAGTGCGCGGTGGGTTTAAAACTTAGGTTTATGTGGGTTATGGGGGTTATATGGGTTTAATACACGCGGGTCAATGTATTTGTGCACAAAACTTTGGTTTAGGGGTGGAAAAGGGGGTTTTGAGGGTTTAGGGCTAGGGGAGAGGTTATTAATTTGGCCAGGTGTCGGATTAATCCCTTTTAAGACACGGATGAGCTAAAAACAGCCCCGGATGGACCGTTTTTTCCCGGACTTATAAAAATATGGCTATATTGCCAGGGAGGGATATTTATATAGGGGAATTTTATATACAAAGTTTTAATAGGGGAAAGGGGAAAAATGATAGGGAGTTATATAATACTGTTAGTAGTTAATATGAAGGTGATAAGCAGGCGCCAAGGTCAGGGACCTTAGGCTAATTTTGGGGAAAATATTTTGAAATGGAGTCCTTGAGTGAAGCAGATCTTCACCAAGGCAACTGATATGGATGATGATGCAACTAAGAGGAATCAAGCAGATCTTGACCTCTTTGGGAAGTTAGTAAGTGACTTGGGAATTTAGAAGAAGGGGGAGTTAGTGATGTCCACCTTTGAGCCCTTTTGCATGAAAACTACCTGCACTGTGATCTGAAAAGATAAAACACTTTGTACCACAAAATTGATCACAAATTATCATTCTGCAACCACACAGCTACCTACCCGGCCTACTCTCCTAACATTTTTTCTTCTTTTTGTTTTGGGTGCACTTAGACTTGCAGACCCAGATTTACAATTTTTCTTTTGAATTTTTCCTATCTAAATCTACACTTATTTCTGCCAGGGCCCAGTTTAAGCAGTTGGGTCCCTTTGATTCTCTACCTATCTATAGATATGCCAAGATTGCACTGTTTGGACAGATATCATTCTCTATATTCTAAAACAGGAAATTGAAACCTAGGGAGACCAAGATTAGACTGTTTGGACCTCCCTCTAAAAACTCTCAAAAACTGGAACACAGCAGTGGCCTTTGGACTAGCATACTTCATGGCTTGTTCTTTGGTCTTTTCTGGAAATATGGAACACTGTAGCTTCCAAAGTATGACATATTTGGCATGTAAAAATGTCAATCATGAAAGATGAATACCTGCTGCAGCAGGAGGCTAACAGAGCAGATAGACTTTGGATGATATCCTCAGTTACTAAAGATCTCAATGCATCAAAATAGGTATTGGTTATACAGGTGAAGCTTCATCCAAGGAAGACACAAGCTCTAAGGCTCTGCACAACAATATTGATAAGAATCTTGATAGCAAGATCCATTAAAGTCCAATTCAAAACAAAGGACAAATGAAAATTCAAAGTAATCCAAGAAGTAATGCTAAAGTAATCAAGGACAAAGATCAACAAAGAGTTGTACCCCTCCAGGAAATAATTGTTGGGTTGTGTTATATTCTTTCCATGACTAGACTCCTCAGTTAACCAGGGGGTTAGAGGGGGGGCGGAGCCCCCCCTTCATTGTGCCGATTGCACAACGAGGGGGTCATAGGGGGTTTGAGGGGGGCGGGTAGCCCCCTTTTACGAGGTTAAAACCTACGTTTTGTATCGGAGTTGTTTTGGCTTCAAGGGGACGCCTTTGTTGCTGAGGGGTTTCGCTCGGGCTTGTGGTAGACCCTGTTTAGTGGGAGATTTGTGGGATCGATTCTGGTGGTGAAAGAAGATAGAGATCAAGAAATTTAATGGTCAAAGTTTTGAGTTGTGGAAACTCAAGATGGAGAATCTGTTGGTGGATAAAGATTAATGGATCACGGTAGATCTGGGTACTAAACCAATGGGAGTGTCCGATGAAGAATGGAAGAAGTTGGATCGGAAGGCAAAGAGCACAATATGATTGTGTGTCTCAGATTCAATATTATTGAATGTATTAGGGGAAGCTATGGCGAAGTCTTTGTGGGTCAAGTTAGGGAATTTGTACTAATCTAAGTCTCTGGTAAATAAACTGTTCCTACGAAAAAAGCTGTATAACCTGAGAATGAAAGATGGAGACTTGGTGACAGAACATCTGAATGCATTTAATACTGTGGTAAGTTAGTTATTTTCTGTTGATGTTAAAATTTCAGATGAAGATAAGTGCATCAATTTGTTGTGTTCTCTACCAGATTCATGGGATATTCTGGTTATTGCAATAGGTTGCAATGCAATTTCCTTGCACTTTGATGAAATAGTCTCATCCTTGATGACGAAGGAGATGAGACGGAAAAATATGGAGAGCTAGAATGGTGCTGCCTTGTCTGTATGAGGAAAGTTCCAGAATAGAAACAAAAATAAGTCATCGAGTGGGAGATCTAAAGCTAGAGGGAGATCTAAATCTCCAGGAAAACCTGTAAAGGTGGTGTGCTGGAAATGCAAAAAAGAAGGGCACTACAAAAGGGACTGTAAATCTAAATCTCCTGAAAAAGGAAAGGGATCTGATGATGCTCCTTCTGCAGAGGTGAAAACCACCTCAGATGAAGGTGGGGATGTGTACTTGGCTTCTTCAAGTACACATGTAGGTCATGAGGCATGGTTGATTGACTCAGGTGCGTCCTTTCACTTCACTCCCCATAGAGAGTGGTTATGTGAGTATGAGAAATATGATGGTGGTGATGTCTTCTTGGGGGATGAAAGGAATGCCAGAATCGTTGGTCATAGAAAAGTAGAGTTGAAGTTGCAAGGTGGAAGGATTAGAACACTTCCGGGTGTTCTGCATATTCCTACATTAGCCAGAAATCTGATTTCTGTAAGCAAGCTAGATGATGCAGATGTAAAAACAGTGTTCGATAAAGATACATGCAAGATGGTTCGGGGAGCACTGGTATTGATGCGGGGATTTCAGATTGGAACTCTGTACAAGCTGCAAGGTAACACTGTTATTGATGGGTGCAACAATTATGTGGTTCCTGAAAGTGGAGCAGAAAATATAGTGGTCTCTGGAGAAAAGACCATGCTATGGCATTAAAGACTTGGACATATTGGAGATAAGGGCCTTCAAATACTTCATGGTAAAGATATGGTAGAAGGTATGAGTAATAGATCTCTGTATTTTGTTTTCTGTGAAAACTGTGTATATGGGAAGAAAAATCGGGTGAGTTTCCCCTCTGGTGGTAAGAGGGCGAAACATATATTAGAGCTTGTGCATAGTGATGTGTTTGGACCTATGAAGGTTCAATCACTGGGTAAGTTTGTGTACTATGTATCATTTATAGATGAATTCTTAAGGAATACATGGACATATTTCCTCAAGAAGAAATCTGAAGTCTTTGATAGGTTTAAAGAATTTAAGGCTCTGGTGGAAAACTAGACAGAGAAGAAGATAGAGGTGCTGAGGACAGATAACAGTGGAGATTTTTTCAAGAAGGAATTTGAAGAATTTTGTAAGAAGTGTGGTATAACATGACAGAAGACTACTCCATACACACTTGAGCAAAATGGAGTTGCAGAAAGAATGAACAAGACGTTGATGGAAAGGGCACGAAGCATGCTTAGTGGTGCCGGGTTAGGACAGGAATTCTGGGCAGAGACTAGAGGGAGTTACCTTTTGTGAGAGTGAAATTTGTTGTACTTGGTCTTGTAATTTTGATATATCATGTTTCATTTCTTCCTCTTCTTCACGAGTCATGCTAGAACTTTCAGGTTGCTTACTAGGTGTTTCCATTTTCTTTCTTCAGGGCATCAATTAATGCTAATAATTCTTCACTATTCCCTTTGAATTTCTTCAAACTAATTTTTCAAACCAATCTTATGCAAAATTTAAAAAAAACTACACACCTTTTTTTCACTTTGTAAGAGCTCAATATTGAATTTGTTGTATCTCTGTAACTGAGATCTCTAATATCAGAAATCATGTCCTACAATAGCCCTTTGAGTACTCTTTCTAACCCTACAAGTCTGATCAAGATTGGATTCTCCAAGGAAGAGTTATGCCAAATCTCCCACGTTGACCTGATTATGGAATAGTTCAGTAGAGCGAACCCTTATGAAGTGCCACATATCACTGTTTCGACCTTAGTACCTAAAACTGATATACAGAAAACTACAGGCCGTCCTCTTTTTGAAACTTCTTATGAAATTTCAATCTAAT